>VXBC01001838.1:94284-123126 GCA_013399945.1 Ploceus nigricollis | reverse complement strand
CTCACAGCTGGTGTGTTTATCCATGGCAATTCTGAATCTGTTATTTCTGTTCTTTCAATAAGCTGCACTATTTGTGAATCTGTGGTCATGACTGTTCCTACTGAACGTGACCAGGCTGATGGTGCAGAATTGCTTCTAACCAGAACTGAAGCCCAGGCACACCCAGCCCCTCTGATCTGCAAGAGGGTTTATTTTCTGCCAAAATTCATACCCTTAACACTTAATGCCTGCAAATATCCTTCTGTGGGCAGGCAATCCAAACAATTCCTTTAAGTCAAATGGATTTTCACCAGTGAGGGCTGTGTGCTACTTTACTGCCTCACAAGAGAGGCTGAGACAGCTCTTGCTACCTGAACAAAACTTCCACTTTGTTTCTTTTGGCAGTATAAATCCAGAGAGACTGATCCTGTCAGAGGATGCTCAAGAAGTGAGTGAGGAAAACAGGCAGTCAACCACTTTGTCTCTGTGGTCCCTTTTGGCTAGAAGAGCAGCAGGGCACCTGTAACATTGACAGGAAGTGTCACAGAGCCCACCACCCCCTCTGGCTTTGACAGTCTCCTCTCTAAATCTAATGCTACCATGGAAAGACCTCAATACATTCCAAGTACCCATAAAAAAAAATTTTAAAAAATTAAAAAAAAAAAAAAAAAGAATGTTACTAGTACTCAGTCACAGCTTCTTTCTACCACTGGAGCTGACTGAAGGTGCCTAAAGGAGATGCAAATATACTCTGTGAGCCCTGTTTGAACTGCCAGGATGAGGGAGGAAGTGTTCAGCTACACGTTCTCTCTGTCAGTGTGAGTGATCCAGTCGATAGTTTTTATTGCTCCCTGTCCGAGGTGGCAGTCTATGTTTTTCCAAACAACTAGCTGTAAAACCCTCTTGAGATCCCCACTTGCCACATATTTTGTTCATGCTGTGTGTTTTGAGCCTGATGCTTAGTCATATTTTCCTCCTTGCCAGTCGTTTTTAATACTCCCTGTTCTTCTCATCTTGGAGATACATTAATTCCAGGCAGAGGGACAACTGGAAGAGAAGCCCCCAAAGTGACTTGGTTGATTGGTAAGCATCTGGCTTAGTACCTTGACCCTCTACATGAAGTTTCTGTCAGTGCCTTTAGTTATTTTTACTTTTAAATCTATTCCATTCTGTCATATCTTCTGTCTTGTTTATTCATATGACAGTGATGGAAACAGCTGCAGTAGATAGGATTGGTCACAGCACTGTTTACAGCATCGTGATGGGTGGCACAGAGAGACTTTAGAAGGGCCTGGTCTTAGGCCCTTCTAAATGTGCTCAAGAGTTCTTACCACCCATGAGATGGTAGGAATGAGAGTTCCTAGAACCCATGAGCTGCTTGGATATAAAGGCTCTCTCTTGGGTCTTGAACTCTTGTGAAACCAACTGTACAGGAAAGAGCTGTCTGGATATTCCAGACCTGAAGGTAAAGCAAAGACCAGGCCAGAGCCCTGCCAAAGAAGAACCAGCTTTATGCCAGAAAGGTGCTATCCCTGATATCCACAGTGAGATGTTGAAGAAGAAAAGTCATCCCCACTGCTCATTCCCTGAGCTGGCACACCCTGGCCCAGAGCATGGAACTGGTTCCTGGAATGGTGTGCTCGTGTGATTGTGTCTTTGCTGTGAGCACATCTATTTTTTAACTAAATCCTTTTCAGCAGGCAGGCTCACAAGAAGAGATTGTGTCCCCAGTTTTTGTTTCAGTAGGACAAACCCTCTCATGGCCCTGCTCAGGACATCCCTCATGAAAACAGGATGCCATTCCATGGACTTTTGTAGGACCAGACTGGATTTAATGCAACTTTCCCTGTATGTTTTTCCTTCCTTATTTCAAGGTGACAGTTTTAGTGCTTGTGAAAATTCAGGGAGGTGCAAAGAGAAAAAAAAATCTGTTTGAAGTCAGTGTCAAAATTGTTACCAGCATCAATGTAAGGTAATGTTGTGAGGTCAGACAAGCACCTCACAGAGCAAACACAGAATTTGAAAAAAATATCAGTACTGCTTTGCTGGCACCATGGTGCCTCTGAATTATATCTTCCCCTGCCCCGAATTCTGCAGCAAATATAAAATTATTACAGGCTGTGTGCAACCCTTGCAGTGCTCTGGTTGGCTTCAAAAGGCCACTTGGTGTAAACACTCAATAAAGATGAATAAAGACTGTTTAACTTTCAGGGAAAGGCTTCAATTTTCACAAGGTTGGGAGGGCACCCCACTGCTGCGTCACTCTGGCAGGATCACAGGCTTCTTACTGTTTGTCCCCTTCTGCTCCCTCTGGCTTAGAGGTGGGGGTAAACAAGGGAGGGGGAATAGTAAGAAATCACAAGGGCTTATCAAAGTTGAATTATAAGAATGGTGAAAAAAACCAGGAAAAGACGGAACAAGCAAGCTAAGGGAAAGGCCACAACAGCATGTATTTAAAAAATAATTCACCCAATTTGTCCAGCTAAACAATTCTGTCAAGTTTACTGAGGGCTGCAAAATTGGCAAATTGCCTCATCTCCTCGGAGAAGTGCAGAGGCAATGTGGGCTTAACCCTTCTCTTTGCTGCTTTAGAAACTGACTTTGTAAACCCTTCTTCAAATCAGCTGGGGTGATCTTTCATAAATCACTGGCTTTAATGAGGATTTCTGGTACAAGCAAAATGGATTTGGGCAGGAGTCAGCTGCATTCTTGAAAGTCTGTGGGCTCGCTCATGCCTCTGGGCACTGTCTGGAGCTGCACAGCAGAAAATGCAGCTTGCCAGGGGTGCCACCCTGAAAGAAATGGGAGTTTCTGGGAGGATCCAAACCTTGTGCAAAGCTTCCTCCCAGCCTCCCAACAGCAGAAAATACCTCCTTGAATCCCATGTGTCCATTCTAGCCTCCAGCCAAATGTGGTACCCACACCTGTGGATTGAGTCCTATATGGTTGTGATACTGAGGAGCAGGCTGCTGGTATCTTCAATAACTTGCTTTGTCTGCTGTGGTCTAGATTACAACTAAATCTCCTTCAAAGTCATATCAGAAAAACATACGTGACAAAGAAAATGTCTTAGAAGGGCAAATGATTCTGAAGTTTGGCAGGATTAGGCTCACACAGGAGATTATGCTGGCAGAAAGAAAACGTCTGTAAAATGCTGACACATGAGATAAAGTACAAGTGAGAATGGCACTCACCCAAGGTTGTGGTTTTAGGAGAAAATAAATGAACTGTATATGTGGCTTTTGTTCCAAGGAGCCTTTAAATAATGTGATGCTGGATGCTCTCCTGGTAAGGTGGTGCAGGAGAAGCAACCAGACACGTACATATGACAAATGGTTTTTGTCATACTCCAGAAGCAACCTAAGAACTGAAGAATTTACACAAGCTGCCTGATGAAAACAGAGCCTGATCTTTATAAGTCTGTTTTGGAAAACACAAGTCCCCTTTAACAACACACTCACAGAATTTCCAAGCACAAATGCTGGTGTCAAATTATTCCTGTTGTGCAAGTGTGCTCTCTCAGAGCAAGCTCAGGTATTTTTAACATGGTGCTGGATAGCAGAGGATAGGTATGTCATGTGGAAAGGAAGAATAGAGACAGCTCAGGCTTTATGATGTAATCCTGGGCTTTGAAATTGTCAGAGTGCTTTCCATCTCTGTTATACACTCTGTGAGTCCTTTCTGAGTTTCCATTTCTTGCTGTCAAACACAGAGCCCAGCACTCCTCTGGCCCATCACAGGGAGGCACATGGGTGTCACTGGGAATTAAACACCTCTGAGAAAAAAGAGCACCACTTTTGCAGCACCAGAGGATCTTGAAGCCAACATCCTCTTGGCAAGTTGCTTTAAGCACCTGAGAGCTCTGTGATGAAGAGGAAGGAAGTCAAGGTTTTTCTCTCTTGTTTGCAAACCTGGAGAAAAGCTAAATGTCAGCTGTAACTCTTACAGATGGAGATGTTAATGTGTGAATCTCCAGAGAAACCCCCAAAGTATCAGAAATGAAGACATAATAATAACATATTGAATTTATGTTTTTGTGTGTGTGCTTTGGGTGTTCCTATCCCTTAACAAAGGACTATGGAAAAAACCCTGCATTTTTGCTTTTCATTAGAGGTACTGATTAGGAAGATAAAGCAGTCCCTGCTCATTGCAGGGAGATTGAACCACATGACATTTAAAGGTCCTTTCCAACCCAAACTAATCTGTGATTCTGTAATTATTAAATAAGGCTCTTCAGTGAGGTCACCTTTTTGTCTTCTGTATTTTAAAAGGTTTTTTATGTGAGAAGTTGGTTGGGTTGATAAGACCACGGACAGTTTAGATGCCAGGCCTCCAGAGGAAAGCAGTTTTCCGGGTCATTTCCACAGCAGAGCTGCTTCTGTAACTGAGCTGAGAGTGAATCTGCTACTTGCCTCTAGGAATACAGAGATTACAGGGTACTGGTACCCTGAGTGTAGCTGCTTCTCTCACTTCTAGAGAAGCAAAATTATGGTCTGTCCTTGCTGTGTTTTATCCCCAGCTGGCAGCCAAGTGCCACACAGCTCCTTGCTCACTCCCTGCCCTGTAGGATGGGAAGGAGAGTCAGGGGAGGGAAAAACCCCCAACACCTCATGGACTGAGATGAGAGCTATTTAGTAATTGAAACCAGGACAGTGCCCACCCCTTATGCACCATTTAGGCCATGCAAGGTCTCACTTCCTAATGCACCATTAACTTTCTGATCTTCTGATAGATTTTCTCACAGCTATATTTCCCTTAATCTATGGACCATCTCTATAAAAGTCCACTGAGTTTACTTTTAAAATGCCTGGAATATTTAATTCCTACTCAAGTTTATTTCATCTACTGTAATTAAAATGTTACTGCTCCAGCCTGATAATCTAAGAGTAAGTTGCAGGGTTTGTATAGTAGGATAATCAAGGGCTTCTTTTTTCTCTTAGTGGCCCCAGTTTGGTGTTATTCCTGTGTAAACTTGTGTTTGTAGCACATTTAATGCTATTTTACATAAAGCAAAATTCACATTTAGCACACTTATTTCAGATTAGGGGAAGTCTAGATATGGCAGACTGAATACAACAACTTGTAATTTTCAGACTGAAAAGCAGTCTGAACCACAGTAAATCACGAGAAAAGTGACAAACGTCAGGGTTTAAATATATGCAATATGAAGCCTGGACAAAATTTTTAGCTTTTCATGCTAAGGCAACACTTTCACAACTCTTATCAGCCACAGCAGTGAAATTATACAACTTTCCAATTATTTTTAAAATCCTCCTTTATGCCCAGAGCAGCGTGCAGTTTTATCATGACAATGACATAGGCACAATTAATAAAGCACTGTAAAAAACCCCCAGTACTTTATTACTTCACTTGGTGTGGTTGTAAATTCTTCTCATCTTCAACAACCCTCAAATCTACCAGTGCCCATTTCTGTGATATTCCCCGAGCACAAAGGTTATGAGTGTATTGCTTATTTTTGTTTTAAAATTAAAAAACCTAGGATTTTTGCTGCAGTACAGTGCCAAGACAAAATTACAGGAGGCAAGGCTAGGCTGCTCCATGTTTTCCAATTTAAGTTGTACCATAGTTGGCATTTAATTTAATTTAAAATTAATTTAAAAATGTGTGTACCTGCAGAGAGACTCATAAAACACATTCAGACCCCAGACCTGGGGTTTTCTTGGCCAGGTTGTGACCAAACAGGTCACACCAACATGTGGGAGAAGGCTGATTTTGGGTAGTACTTGGGGGCCACAGGAAGAGTGGAGCATGGAAAGGCAACCAGGACCCAGAGTGGATAAGGTAAATGCGAACATCCCATTAGTGCAGTTCTGAGTCACCTCCATCTCCACAATTACAGAAAAAAAAAAAAAAAACCAACCCAGAAAGTTCAAAATATNAGCCAGAAAAAAAAAAAAAAAAAACCAACCCAGAAAGTTCAAAATATGCCTGCAAAGGGCATTTTAAAACTGCCTGTGGGTCTCAGTATAACCAGCATTTGATTTCAGAGATGGAAACATTTCACAAAGTCAGCCCTCTCCCATGCACTTTTTAGGCTGTTGCTTCTGGCTGAAGCTGCTGTTACAGTAAAAAATAAAAATTATTTTACTCAGGAAGGAAGCTAATGAGTTGAGATTGGCTCATATGCTGATAACACCAAGGTTTGATCCCTGTATGGGGGATTCACTGAAGGGTTGGCCCTGATGATCCCTGTGGGTCCCTTCTAACTCAGAGCATTCTGTGATTTAGACCTTGCCCTTGGGAAGATCAAGTAGTCTTTCAGGGGAGGAGAGATGGTGTGTGGTGCTGGATTGTCACCTGCTGAAGTCAGCCCTGATTCCATTACTGCAGCACTAGTCCAGTTTGGTCACAGCTCATTTCTCATCAACGGGGTTGGGCTCAGGTCCCCAAATGTGGAGTGGCAGAGATGAGCACTGCGAGGTGCCAGGTCTGGTGATGGATGTACAGCTGGTGCAGGAAGACAATCCTCACCCAGAATCAACCTCATTGAGGCAAACACCAGGATTCCCTGTCCTCCCCAATTACCCACTGAGTACAGCCAAGTCCTTCAGCAAAATCAATCCCACAGATGAGTTTGTCTTTGCCTGAGGCAGGAATAACCCAGGCTGCTTTCCCCAGCACATTTTTAATGTGTGCTGCAGGAACTTTATCCCTTTCTACATAACATAAAAGTTTTGACTGGGCAGGAAACCAGAAGAGTCCTTTACTCAGTTTTCATAAAAAGATTCAGACTCCCACTGAAGGCCAAATCCTGCTGAATTTGTGCACTGCTTGCCCCCAGCAAATTGACCTCGGTGGGAGCAGGGGTGGAGTGAGGCACCGCTCCACAGGAGCAAGCAGTCTGTCAGTGACATTAACAGCTGGCCACCTGGGCATTGGCTCCTAAATTAATGGCAGAAGCATTTTTATAGCTGACAAAGGCTGAAGTGAAAGAAAAATTTTGGAGTCTGTTCAGAATGCAGATCATATTTAAGTGCTCAGGGTCTCCTACCTCACACTTTTTCTGCAGGCAGCAGGAAACTCCTTGGGAACATCACTTGGGGAGATATTATTTTAGCTGCTGAATTTCAATATGAATGGGAAAGATGTTCTAGATTCTTAAAGGCTTTTTTGCCGTGGAGGAGGCATCTTTATTTGCAAGCTGAATTATTTCCCACACGCACACAAGTTGTTCATGAACTGAACCTGAATAAATATGTAAGGATGACAGCAAAGTTATAATATAGCCACACACATTACTTAAATGTCCCAAAGTCCCCAGCTGTTGGGGATATCTCTCATGGATCTGTAAGCTGGGAGTACATAGCTGCTTGGTTGGGCTAGGAGTCAAAGTAAGGGAGAAGACAAATGCAGGAATTTACCCACTGAACAAATAATAATTAAAAAAGGAGTATCTGATGTGACTTGGATAAAATCTCTGTCTAATAACAAATCATAAGTATTTTGGGGTGGAGAAAAGTGAGCACAGGAAATCCAATATTTAACAGCCTCAAGACAAATTGACACGATCTGAGTCTACCAAAAATAACAAGTGGTTTCTGCAGCTAGTATTTTGAGAAAACCTTTTTCTTTTCTTTAAACTAAGCTACTGGTTTGTTTACAAGACTGGATTCAGTTGTGTGTAACAGAGTTCTTGTACTCCAACGGAGTGAATTATTTGTATTTTGTCCCCTGAAATTACTTACATATGAAAGTTTATTTGCCTTGGGTTTGCTTTGCTTTCAGATATCCTATCAAATTAAGAAGAGAAAATTCCATAAGGACACTAGACTTCTTTGAATACATTTTTTAAAAGTAAGTATTTAATCTGTTCAGATGTGATCAGAGTCTTAAACAATATTGATTAGTTGGAAACTGCAAAATTGTGTCCTGTGTTCTTAGAGTGGGAAGAAGAAGCTAACATTCCCTTAGTCTCCCTGCTAAATCCACCCCGGTTAATTAAATGAATAAGTTCTAACCCAAATTCGTGTCTTCCAGTCATAGTTTTGCAATTAATAGAATAAGAAAGTTGTCCTGAGCCCTGTGTGCCTGATGAAACCTACCACGAATTTGAATTGTGTCCAGCAGCTACTTACAAGAAGCTCCTCTATCGATCTTCAGGCTGAGACTGCATCTGGCAAATTTTTTGGGGCAACAACAAATATCCCGGAAAGAAACATAAACCGATTGCAGAAAATAAAAAAACCAAGATTCACTAAGGCTGCCATGAGTTATTCACTGGTGATTAAAAATAATTAAAACCCCTCAGAATTATTTGTCTGGATGTGCTCTCCCTGCCTTGCTAAGAACCCACAGCTGATAAGGAGCACTGCAAGTTTGTCAAGGAGCTAAAGGAGCTAAACCTGTCTACAGGAAGAAGTTGAATCTCTTTAGCCTAATATAGGAATTGTTATTTAGTTACAGTGGTGCCAAACACCCACGGAAACAATCATAATCCAAAAAAAGCACTATTCAGACCAAAATATGAATGCTTTTATGCAGTGCTCCAGGCTGGCTTACGTAAGTCCTTTAGAAAAAAAATCACATTTTTGTTTAAAACAGTGCTATTTGTTCCTTGTTCAATGCTTATATTCTTTTGCGAGCTAATCCACAAAACTTGATGTTGTGATGGAAATGGTCACCTTGACATCATTTTAAACAAAGACAGAACTACATTTTTAGGGCAAGTCGCCTATAGCATTTTCTGTGTGGAAAAAAGGTCACATTCTAGGCTGGTCATGAGCCAGAGATTGCTGTCCATGATGTTATTTGAAGGAAACCAAGAGGAGAGTGTGACCATTGTGTCTTTGTGACCTGCAAATTGAAGACTCTGAAGAGTCAAGGAAAGCAAAGAGTGTGATTGAGCTTATTCTGTGTGTTTAAAGTTAGCTTAGATACATATGAATCATATGGTAATGGAATACTAGACCTAAATGAGTTTTTGAATATAAAGCCAATAAGCATTCAGTAGAAACCAAGTTCCCTTTGACTATTCCAGCAAGAAGTTATCAGCTGTGGGAGGAATAAGCATATGAGTGTAGTAATGCTTTAATCACACTGAACACATTAAATTATCTCAGCTGAAGGCCTTGTCATCAAACCACATAACTTGTACTAGTAGCAGGATCCTGGCAGAATTAGGCAAAGTGGGGAGAGTCCATGATGATTTATTTGCTGTTCTCCTCTAGTCCATGTGGTTGTACAGATTCATGGCATCTGCTGAGGACTGGGTCGTTTTAAATATTAGAACCCTCCAAATGGTATTCAAACACTGAATTAAGGAAGGAAGAGCAAACATTGAGTTCTGCTGGTACCATGCCAGGGAAGCATATAATGTAGAACATTCTGCAGAGGACTGCCATAAAATCAGTGAGCATTTGCTGTTAAAAAGTTGTCAAAATACTCTTGTAAAAATAGACTTACTGTGAATAATGAAAAATACAGGTGAAAGTGTATTCAGCTAATGAATGAACAGAAAGCCAAATGAATTAGAAGTGCTTTAAATGCCATTTTTCTTTTTGCTAGATAAAGGACAGCTTTCTAACTCAATCAACAGTTATAAATAAAATGGAGATTTATTTTTACATCCATGTGAGGATCAGGAGTTTAGAAAAGATAACAATCTTTTGTTAGGGATTCAGAAGATTCTCAAAAGCTTTAGAGGCAACTTGCTTCCAAAAGACAGCAAGTTTTCCTGGAGCAGACATTACTGTTGTGGAAAACAGATGGCATTTTGGGGGGAGGTTCTTTGACTCTGCTGGGGGCTGCTGTTGCATTTGAAAACTCACAGTGATGGGGATAAAGATTTTAAAGGGCGAGAGTTTGCAAATGCTGCAAATCATGATGATCTTGAACCAAACCTATGATGGCAAATTAAAGGAAAAGTTGCTCTTAGATCAGCCCTTTTCTAGTTGGAATGGCTTCCTTGAGGAAGGGCCATGGAGTGCCTGGTAAAAGCACAGCTTTCTGATTGAATCAGCCTGGTGTCTTGAGATGTGCTCGTGTGGTATGTGAAAAATCCCACAAATCTGAGAGAGTAAAAGAATTTACTCATCCTCTAATCTGTGTGTTTTTTCTTCACACAGAAACAGAATGGATAGTTTTGCCCTCTGCTGGTGGTTATGCCTTTGTCTCCTGCTGCTAAGTCCTACTGGAGAAGAAAAAGCTCCACAGAGGCTTTATTGAGGCCATTTAATACCTTAAGGGGACCTACGAGAAAGGTGGGGGCTGACTTTTTAGTAGGGCCTGTAGTGATAGGACAAGGGCTCATGTTTTTGATCTAAGCCAGGCTAGATTGTTTCTGAAGAGAATGGAGAAACACTGGCACAAGTTGCCCAAGGAGTTGATTCCATGCCTGGAAACCTTCTGGGTCAGGTTGGACAGGGGTCTGAGCAACCTGTACTACAACCATCTACTGCCTGTAGATGTGCTTACCCATGGCAGAGGGCTTGGGCTAGATGGCCATCAGAGGTCCCTTCTAACCCAAACTCTTCTGTAATTCTTCTGTGTTGACAGTTTTTTGTATCTAGATGTCTGAACATAATATGTAGATTTTGCAGTTCAGTGGTGAAAATAAGATCAGTGATATGACCCAAAATTAATCAATCAATCACTAGTTTCACAGGCATTTCAGAATATTGCCTTATTTCTACCCCATCTTGGATGAACTCAGTAACTCCCTGGTGGTGGGCAATTATTTTCTCACTAATAGAAAATCTGTCAAAGCACAGTAGATGCTTGCTGCAGCTGAGCTTGTCAGACAGTTGTGTCCTTTCCCTGTTTCTTTCTCTTTCTTGCCTTGTTCTGTCACTGTCTACATCTCCACAGCCTGAGATCTTTCAGCACTTTGCCTTAAAAATTTCTGCTCCCTCCAAGCACCATCAGCAGTCACCCCCCAGACAGTAATGTTTCTTTTTCTGTCCTTTCTGTGATTCATGCATCCATTTTCTGCCACTCTGCAAACCTTGAGCGAGCTAGTAATTCTACTCCAAGTGACATGAGAGTGAAGTTGCACAGATGAGTATGTGCACAGTGGATTTTTGCAGCTCTGTGAGGTACGCCTGAAAAGTTCTGGAGTATTTCTGTGTCTGAAATACACCACACAAATTATATTTGCAGTCTACTAACACATCGTGTTAGCTATAAAAGATATATGAGCAAAATCGATCCCAAGCTTATTGCCTTACAAAATGGCGAAAGATTGGATTCCTGATGTAAATATTATTTATTTCTAGCCTATTCTGGGACCTGGTTAGGCTTACCTAAGCAATTTTCCCCATGCTGTCTCAGAGTCTTCTTTAAAACTCCAATACTTTTCCTTTACCTCACTGCTTCTCTTTTTATTTAATGATCTTCACAACATAGAAACCAGTGGGAAAATTGCATGTCTTGAATGTACTTCTCCCACTCCTTCTTATTTTCAAGTAGAAACTGCTTGAGAGAGTATTCCTTGTGCTGGGTTATTCAAGGGACTGAGGATCAAATTCCCAAAGGTGCCTCGAGTTACTTGTACAGCTCTTACATCCCAAGAGACTGTCACCTATTCATTATTGCTAGGACTGAAATGAGAGTCTCAAAAACAGTTTTCTAAGGTCCCCAGAAGACATTTTTTCCCCTCATTTTCATGACAACAACCAAAGACTGATGTGTGCCAGTATTGGGGTGATGAAGATATTTTCCTTCCTTATAGAGAGTCAATAGTGGATATTGGGTTATTTAATAGGAACAGGCCTATTTAATAGGCAAATTAATTAGAGGAATGATGGCTCTGCAGGAATATGACTTACAAGGTTCGTGCTTTAGTAGCAAGAAAAGAGCTGCAAATGCTAACATTACACATTGCACTTACTTTATGAGTTAAGGGTTTGTCATAAGAACAGAAAGCCTTGAGCTAAGAGATTAAAATCAGAATTTACACACCTGGGAATGTGAGGAGGCAACACTTTGAATTTATTGTTAAGTACATAAACCCTGAGAGAACGTCACATCTTTTCACAACAGCTTCTGAAATGCATAGAACCTCTTCCAACTGTTAAAAGATTTTTACTTAAAAGTCAGCTTTCAGACACCCAGATGAAAAAATGTCAATATTAATGTCTGGAATTTCATAACAGAGAAATGTTTTAAAACATCAGAACGTCAGAACTTCTGGCCTTTAGTACAAAGAAGAGTTAAGAATTTTAGTTTGAGTTTTGTTGGCTTTTTTTTTTTTTAACTAAAGTGTTTTCTATTTAATTTATGGCACTTTGTGAAAGGATTTCCCAGTTATGAAAGGTTTGTTGCAGATTCATATTATAATACTTTTTCCTACCTTTTTATATTCCAGATCTGATAATTTCACTTTCCTCTCTTCAAGTTTAGTGTCAGTGTAGCTAAGGGATAACATTCAGCATCTAATCTAAAAAGCGGAATTCCACCACATGAGTTCAAGAACCAAGGTGAAGTACTGAGAAAACAGAAGTGTGTAATCAAAAAGGAAATGAAATACAAAAATAAGTGAGAAAAAAGGGTGAGACTATAACCAGTTAAGAAAGCTGCAATACTGATATTTTTTTCCTAACCTTGAGGATATACTTGTGAGTATATACTTGAGAGGAGAGCAAAACTTGTGGGCAACAGAAAACTATGAAATGAAAAGCAATTTTATCTAGACCACCCTGATTCCTTTTTTTTAGCTGAGGTGTTTGGTTCTAGTGACAAGGGAAGAGCAGCAGATGCTGCATTTCTGACTTTTGGAAGGAACAAGCACTGGTGAAGGCCACAGTGACCATGTGAAGACCAGGAGTTTTTGCTCCTGGAGCTAGAGAAGTGAAAGAAGGGCAAAACCATTCCACTTCTGATTAAAAAACAGAAAACTTGCAAATCCCCAAGACATGTTTTGGTTGATTTAGGTTTTTTGTTTGTCTGGGGTTTCTTTTTTTTTAGATTTGTCTTACATCCTACTCCCGTCCAACCTATATGTTTTAGTCCTTCTCTAACGACCTGCACAGGCACTGCTGGCAGAATTAAAGTTTGATGGGTAGATTAGATTTTCTCAGGACTGGAGCCAGAAATCCTCTAAATATACGCCTTGTATAAGTTTAGGGATTTTTGAGAGGTTCACCTTTGTTATTTGAGTAAATTTAGCTCTTACAGGGCCTGAAATAGACAGGATTATGTCTATGTTATAGAAATACCATCAAAGCTGATTTCATCACACTAGGACCCGAAGCCTCAGCTCACTCAGGTGATTTTCCTTGCTGTAAGTCAGAAAATGAATAGTCCTGTGGACTTCAATCACCCTCTTATCCCACCCCATGGGAGGAGGTGTTCAGAGGAAGGCTTTTCAAAANCCTTATAAAACTGTTTCAGCTATTTTAATCATCATGATAATGCATTATGAAGTGGGATTTCTTTTCCAGTCTGAGGTGAACTTTTAAAGAGACACTCATGTAATTTGTGTTGATTTTTATTTCTCTCTTTTTTTAAAATAATATGTGAAGATTCCTGAATTCTCTTCTAAACAGTGAGACAAGGAAGTTTGGAAATTTATTATGTTGTAATTTGCACAGAGCTTTAACTAACTACTTGATCTTTATCCAAACTAAGTTCTCTTGGGAATTGTGAATGAGCAGAATATGGATTCCTATTTCCTTCTGTCAACAGGGATGGCAAAAGGTAGTAATTTCTTCTGTGGTAGGTGTGGAAATCGTCATAATGCTCTAGCTTCTGCTACTTCAATACTATAAACCATCAGATGATGGAAACTAATAAACTAGTTTCATTTGTTTGTAACAGAAAAAAGAGATTCTGAACAGAACTTCCTTCTAAATATAACTTTCTGAATAAGGGAAGCTGGTTTATGCTTCTTTGTGTGGAGTCCTTTTAATCTGTTGACAGAAACACTTTTGTGGGAAGAACTGAACTTGTTTTGAGGGTGAAGTTAGCTGCTTAGGATCTTCATAGTGGAAAAAAGGTACTTAGCACGGTCTACAGTAATTACCTGAAGATCTAATTTTATTTGGGTCTCCTGACACTAACTTCTCATGGTGATGCATCCACATAAATCATTGTGGGTTGCTTTCATTCCAACCATTTCATTTGTTTTCTTTTGCGTGCTCTGTATGTATTAAGTAACAGAGTGAACCTTCCATCCAAGTTTGTTGTGCTTTTGCAAATTATATTAAACCTACTATTGCTGATCCCTTGCTTGTCCTTCTTTAAGTCACCTGAACCACTCACTTGCAACAGATGCAAAAAAAAAAGTAAGGATAATTTAATTGTGCTTTAGTGGATTTCATAAACATGAAGCTCTTTCAGAACACTTCCTTTTGAAGAACTATGATAATGATGGTGTCTGAGAGAGACTAGGGTCTTGAAAGAGAATCAGAAAGTGTTTTGAGAATATAATATTCACCATCAGTTTTGGTCCATTAGCTGTTATAATGCCTTCAGAGTTAGTTTTCTTTCTTGGTAATTCTGAAGGAAATTGATTAATTTTTTGTTCTTGCAACAGCTCCAGCTTGCAGGACAAACCCCAGGTCTCTTCTCCTCCATACTCTGCCCTGTTCTAAGAAAGTCTCATCTGAGATTCTTCTTCCCACCCTTCTTTCCTCCATGTTGGGTCTGGATTTGGCACTGCAGAAGGAGACTGCCTATTAATGCTCAGACCAACTGCTTCAAACACTCTGTCAGCTCTCTGCTGCTTCCTCTGGGGAGGTGGTGATTTCCCAGGTCTGTTTTGGGGGCAGAAATCCTAGTGGCTGCTCCACAGAATTCTTCTAATATCCATGTGTCTCATGTAATCTGTTTTTCTCTCTGATATTTTGCCTCGTGGAACATTGGCAAATGGAGGGAAAGGATGCTGATCTCTGAACATCAGCTCTTCCCTAAAGGTCGGACTCAGGCAGACAGTTTTGCTTTATGTGATGGATCATGTTCCTGGCTCTCCATTATGCAAAGGCAGACATAAAAAAGGCTCTGAAAGGTTTTCATTTTTCTTTTTTTTTTGTTAAAGTCTGTGTTAGTTTAATTTGTCTAAATAATGCAAAATGTTATTTAAAGACAACTTAAAGGTAATTTTTGAAGGTGAAAAGGTGAAGCATCCTGACATGCTGTTGTCAAGGGCAGTTCAGTTCCTTTCATTAATCCGCACCAAGAGAAAGTAGGATCATACTGCAAATACTCAGCCAAAGTTGATGCATTACAGCTCTATGACTCACCAGCTTCCTTCTCCTTCTCAAAACTGAATTTTGGATTGAAATCCTTTTAGAAACATTCCTGTAGGCAATAAATGAGGGTGTTCTTCATCAATCTGTGATGGGTTGGATTTAGTGGAGCCCTAACTCCAGACAGTCAGTCCTTACAGACTCGAGTCTGACTCATGGTTCATTGCTGCTTCTTGGTTTTTTCTCTTGTGTCTTGATTCACCACTATTTTTCCTTAGATGAGTAAATGAATATGTCATTGAAGAAACAAATCCAGTCTCTCTCTCTCATTGAAAGAGAGATTTATGGCTGAGGGGCTAGGGAGTCAAATAAGAACTGAGGATTAGTGACTGGTTAACCTGAAGGTCCAATTTTCCAAGTCTGAATACTAAGCTATTTCAGAAAATAAGGTAATATTGGTGTATCTGATGTGGGATGCACTAAAATGGAGAGTCCAAAATTACTAATTGATTTTGAAGAACTGGATCTTTGCTGAAAAGGCCAGCATCTTAGTGGGGGACAAAAAAAACCCAAAAAAAACCCAACCAAACAAAAAACCCACACCAACCAAACCAAACCAACCAAACAAACAACCACAAAGAAACAAAAAACAAACAAACAAACAAAAACCAATGAAAAACCCCCCAAAAACCAAAAAAAACCCCCAAACCAAACCAAACAGACCCAAACCCAAAAAATCAAATGAAACCATCAAACAAAAAGCCCCATGCCCCAAAAAACCCCTAAAACCACACAACCAAGCAAAAAAAAACCCAAACAAACAAACAAACAAAACAAAACTCCACAAAACCAAAAACAAAACAAAAGAAAAAAATGAAAAAAGAAGAAATGAAAAAAAATGAAAAAAGAAAAAATGAGAAAAAAGAAAAAGAGAAAAAAAAAAAGAAAAATAAGACGAAGACTTTCCCATTATACAGCACACTGACAAATATAGATTTTTTTTTTCTGCAAACAGACAAGCACCAAAACAGCTGCAATTAAAAATTCAGAATAAGCATGTGGAGTTTCTGTAGCCAGAGATGGGGTTGATTGCTTGCCTGTCCTAGCAGTGCAAAAGGGATGGACACCAGGGGAATGGCAAGTTCTGCAACTGGAGAGGCAGGGAGGGCACTCGTGCTTTTTTATTATAAGTCTGTGCACTGAGAATTGCTCTGTCTGCTGTGATGAACTGAGTGAAATAAGTGGTTCTGTTGCAAAGGGGAAGCCCTCTGGGCAATGCTGAGGTTTGCCCTGTGCCATAGGTGATCTTGAATGTGAGACAGCAGGTGAAAAACATCTCTGATAATTTAGAGGATGGTGACCTGTTGCATTCAATATGCTAAAAACTGCTTGTAAATCAAATTGCACCCATAGTATATTTAATGGTCTGGTATCCTTGCCTTCATTCTCAGTGTTTTATCCTTTACTGTGTTGCCATAATTCATGGAATTATGTGAGAAAGGCATTGGAGACATCAGGTGTTACCCAAACTAGTACTTCTTCCACAAGAAGCATGTTGCCTTGCCTACTAAAGTCTCCAGAAGTGGTACAGCCTGAGTGTGCTGAGCACGAGCCTGGTGGTAAAATGATGGAAAAGCACTGTAAATCTGTATTTTTCCATCATGAATTATTCATGGCTGTTACTCAAGGCACAAACAGGAAACCCGTGTATAAAGTCAGCTTGACACAGGCGTTCATTTATGAAGAGAGCTCAGTCATGTGAAGGTTTGCCATATGGTCCCCACCAGAAGAACCAGAGATCCAGAGCCATATTTTCTCCTGGTGTACACAGGCCTGGATACACTGACTTTAATCAGGTTGCAGTTTACATGAGCTCAAGGTTTGCCCTCTTTCCTTCGAGAGGTTTTGTTGTGGTTTCTCCACTGACCCATTTATTCTTCCTTGAGTTGGTTAGAACGTGATTATAAAGTCAGGCTCATAATCTCTCCCCTAGAATTGTTTTGGGGTTTTTTGTCTCTTCTAATCCATTACAGGGATATTTCATGGAGGCTGCTGGATATTTTGTGCTGTACTTGATATTCAAGAGGATTCAGATGTTTAAACAATGAAAACAAAAGGGGCTTGAAAATATTACTAATATGGGGGTAGTAATGGCTACTGTGACATGTTCAGATTAGGAGGGACTTGTTTCAGAGGACAAAATATCTTTTAAGATTAGCAGTTCCTGTATTAAAAATGAGCAGTAAGTTATCACAATGGGTTCTGTTTGCCTCCCTCCTAGTCTTCCAGCACTGCCTGGTGCCATGAGTTTATTTTTTAAAAGATGCTCCACTTCTGTACTTTCTCCCTGGCACAGGTTTCCTGCTCTGTGTTACTTGAGAGCACTGTGAGGACAGGGTGGCTTTTTGGGCCGAAGGAAGGTTTCTCTCATCACCTCACAAAGGTGGGCAGTGGGCAGCAGGCTGCATGTGGAAAGCTCTGGCTGCAGGAGCCCTCTGTGATCAGACAGTGCTGCCTGGACCCAGATTGTGCCTCCAAAAGCCAGAGTATTCAGAATGTGTGAAGATTAGTGAATTGTAGCAATTTATGAAAGTCCTCATAATCTGGAGATGGAGATGCAATTAATAATAATTTAACTTTCTTGGAATGTAATGGGACAATTCCACAGTTTGCAATTTTTATAGCAAAATACCTTAGTTAGTCCTTAGTTAAACAGGCAAGGACATTAAAGAATAAGAGTGCATCTAAATGCATTGACTTACGTGATGATGCACCACAATTTTTCCTTAGCTGCTGGTTGGACAAGACAGCCAATAGCCAGCCAAATGTATTTTAAACCATATCAGGTACTCGAGGCTCAGTAACATTGCTACTAAATATTCCTGTCCTTGCCTAGGCACAATTGCCCAGGATGTTAATTTGCAAAGCAGACCGAAACTAGTACACATAAGAAAAATCTGTGCTGTCTTCGAGTACAGCTTTTTAATGTCAAATATTTGGGTCTGTTCGGCTCTTAGCAAGCAGTGGGCTTTAAGAGTAAGTTTTAAGAGTAAATAGAATGATTCTCACTCATAAGATACTTTCTCTGAAGCACACCCAGGAAGGATTTTTGAGATGAGAAAGGCAGAACCAGGTGCAAACATGAGTCCCTGTTAGTGCTGCAGCCTTGTGCTGTGCCGAGTGTAGGAAGAGGCTGCAGGTGAGAAGAATGAAAAGCTGAACTCCATAAACCTCATCTCTGATGCTGGCACCTGGAGAAGGTGAGACCAAAATGAATGGAGTCCTGGGGAGGGCTTTAAATATCCTGAAGGGATTTAAAAGACAGGTGTATGTGGCCCTTGGGACATGGTTTAGTGGCAGGCTGGGTCTTGTTGCGTTCACAATGGACTCAGTGATCTGAAAGGTCTTTTCCAACCTCACTGGCTCCAGGATTCTCTGAGTTCTCAGAGTCTGTGGTTCAAATTGCACCTACCATGCAGCACAGGTGAGCAGGAAGGGCTGCATGCTGGAAGATCTCACAGGTGGTTGAGCTTCCCCAAGTCCCAAGGTGATCAGTGGATCTGGGCAGGCCAAGTAAAGGAAACAAAAGGATCAAAACTGGCTTTAGTGAGGAACTGTCTGAGACTCTTCCTAGCAGCTCCATACAGATCTCTGAATGGGAAAGCAAGGAGATATTTCAGGTCTTGTAACCCTGTCAACACCAGCAGCAGGTTAAGGAAAACATGGAATAACAGACCTGTAGGTAACTGCCACACTGCTGTGGTTTAACTGATGCCTCATACAGCTGGCACACCATCCATGCCAGAAAAACCTGACTTCTCTTGTTATATGGCACTTTGCAATACTAAAACAACAACCGTTTTGAAAATTTGTCTATAATTCCAGTTTTACTTTTCTTGTTTCTTTTTCATTCTTGAATAATGAAGCTAACCTAATAATTCCATTTTCTCTCCTAGAAAAAGTGTTTATCTGGATGTGCAGTAATTCAATATTGGTTTTGCATCTTGCACATATCCAGGGACAAACCAGTTTTACTAAAGTAAAAGAATATTTAAAAAAAAAAGTAAAGTAAAAAGATGCACTTCTTTTCCTCCTTGCTTGAATAGCATACAATTATCCTGATCAATTTTAGTGAAATCTAAATAAGTGGGGCATGAAATAACCTGTTACATACTTGTTCCTGGTGTCTGAACTGGCTGAGAACATCATGGTTAGAAAATAAGTGAATTCCTCACAATAAAGCAGGAAATCTACATGTGAAATCTAGTTCCTATACAGTATTTTAGCCAGATGGATCTGTCTTTTCTTCTTGGAATACAAAAAAGATTGCCACAGTGCTGAGGTCTCATTACTTCCTTTAGGCTCTTGATCTGACTTGGGCAGCTGTAAGGATTTGGAAATGAGGGCTGTGTACTTCTGTGGTGTGACAAGGAACCTCTTTTGTTTCCACATCTTCCCTGTCACGATCCTGCTCCACCACCTAAGCCAGGCTGGTAGGAAAGTCGGTTTTGCCACTCTGCTTGCCACTGCTAGTCAAACATCTCCGTTTGTGGGGGCAGGTAAATCTAGGATTTGCTTGGAAAATATATTCTAATGCAAATTAAATACGACTTGTTTGAAGTTCCATGGCAGTCTCTAAACTGGTGGAAATGTTGCACATCATGCCTGTGTGGGTAATTCTGGGTCCAGCTTGCTATGAGCAATTGGAAGCATATGGTGACAGCATTTTTGTCAGAGTTTTACTTAGAAATCAGAAATCACAGCAAAAGTTAACAAGGAACCTCAATTCACATCCAGATTTGGACTTTAATTTTGTATCTGCTGTTTCCCTGCCCTATTTTCTTCATGGTGAACCCAGTAAAATGAAACTAAACAGTAAATCCTGGTTTTCGGGGACATCTATTGTTAGAATCAAATGCTTTTCTTACACTTTAAAATGCTTTCCTATGCCTAATATATCAAGTGTACGTAGACTGAAGAAAACTCTTCTGTGTTCATAACAAATCAAATGGGAAAACAGCAATGCAGCATATACTCAGTCATGATCAGGTGAAACAAAGTGTGATGGCAATACATGAAGGAATAAACCAGAAAACATTAAATTCTGACATTCAGACAGAAAACAGTGGAAATTATTTGTCACCTTTTCTATGTTGCGAAAGGTCAGATGCCAGACTGGGCACAAGACAGGGACTGGTGTTATTTGAAGGAAACCAAGAAGAGAGTGTGAACAGATGTTTTTATGACCTGCAAATTGAAGACTCTGAAGAATCAAGGAAAGGAAAGATTGTGATTGAGTTGATATTCTGGTAAAGCTAACTAAGGCCATGGTGGTTTAGAAAGTTTTCTGATGGCATTTACTGGAAGCTTTCCAAGGCAGATGCTTTGGTTAAGTTCACCAACTTCTGACCACTGATGTGCCACTTTATTCAGATTTCATGCAGAGGCAAAGACACAATAGAAGCATCTCATTTTTTAGAGTCTATTTAAATTAACGCCCTGCACATGCCTGACTTAAATGGAAAAGCTGGACTGTGAATTTACAACACATTATTGCATGCAAGCTAGAACTTCCTGTATTCTTTCAGCCTGATTCTTAAGACAGGATTTTCAGGCAAAATGAAAACTAAAAACTGTGGTGCAGTTTGTTTCCCTTGTTTCAGAGCCCCCAGTCTCTTGAATGAGATTTTAAGTAAATACACAGATTTACCGCCTTTATTTCCTTATCCTTTTGGCTATAGACACAAAAATTCATACTGTTCATTTCAGATATGTTTTTTGTAGATCTTGGCTAGATTTGTCTTTCTTTGGGATTTTTTCTGGACTAAAGCTGGAAGGTTGAAATGCACCTTCCATGTGAAAAACTTTCCTTCTGCAATTCCCACGATTTTCATGAAGCTCCTGAATGAGATGTGGGATTGTTAACCACAAAAGTCAGGAAAAGATGTGTTTCTAGAAATGCACTAGGAATGGGAACATATATTTTCATGTGGCTAATATGTCAGGAGCTGAGACAGCCAGAGGCCACTGGCCTGAGCAAATGAGCAGTGACTCATGGATGTTCACTGACATTTGTCATAATGTGAACAGACTTCTTAGGAATTCTCATGGTAAAAAATCATCCAATTTAAAGAAAATGAAGATGGAACTAACACCTGCTATAACCCATGCCATTGGCTAAATACAGTCCTATAAAGAAATTCTGCAGTGCTTTGACAGGAATAAAAAAGAATACACTCCCACGACAGATATGTCTCTTTGTCTTACTGCTCATATCAACCCGGGAACCAAAGATAACTTCTGAAATCATAGGAGAAAAGGCATTTCTCATCACTTCTGCTTCACCTGTAATGTTTCAGAGTCTCATAATATTTCCCTGTCATAGTATTGGGATGTTGTAATGGTTGATCAGTTAAGGCTGATAAATACTCAGCTCTCACAATGAAAAGCACCTGTAATCCTGAAACCAAATAAACTCACCACCAGAACCAAGGTCCAGTTCTGGTTTTCTGTCCCTCTGATCCCTAGCAGGAATTTGTGTCATAAATGTCATTTTGATAACACAAGGTGGTTCTTGCTTTTGTTGCAGCTGCCAGGTTGTTAAAGCCACATATTTTGGCTCAGCAAGCAGCCAAAGCTTTGCTAGAAAGCCTTTCTGAGGAGCTCTGCTCTCAAAACAGATACAGTGGCTGACCTTTTAACTGCTTTGAAGAAAAGCTGCAAGAGTTACCCATTCTCTGAGAATTTTTTTGGTATCGGGGCTCCTTTCTTTGGGGCAGGAGACTGAGAGCTCTGAAAATCAAGATTTTTCTGAAGCTTACTTAAATTTTTTTTTGTTGAAATGAAAAGGATATGAAAAGTAGCCTAATTTGTGAGCTTTCTAGTGTTGTGGTTTTTTTTTTTTTTTTTATTGAGAAGTTTAGCTGTGGATTTTGAGAACTTTTTGATTTTGCTTTTTCAGAGAGGGTTTAGTCTTACCAGTTTCTGCAGCATGAAAATGCAGACAGCGTGAAAGATTCTCTCTTTTTCTCTTACGTTTCACCAAGCCTAAAAGTACTTTCTGTTGGCTTTGAATTTCAAATATGGCTGCCATGAAAAAAGTGTTCCTCTTGTTTCTGTCTTTCAGAAATCAAATTTTCAGAAATATCTTCGCCTTGAACTGGCAGGCCCAGAAACCCACAGAAAACTTGAAGTGGCAGAAGTGAAACCAGCATGAAGCCGTGATCCCTTCTTCTTTAATTTTCATCCCTTCATTGTGCACCTGAGGATGTCATCTCCATGTGTTCTGTATGGTGACAGGCAGATTAAAACAGGTGAAGCCTTGCTCTTTGTAAAGGTAAAATTTTATAGGACCAAAGATGGATGGCAGGAGACAAGGCATTTTTCTACTCACCTTGCACTCCTCTCTCCTTTCCCATGGTTTTTGTGGGTGCAGTATTAAAGAATTGAAGAGATAAGCAGGAACAGGAACAATAAAAGCAAGCGGGGACAATGGCCACGTTCACTTCAGGCAGGTTTTGTTCTGAATATCATCAATTAGAGTGACTTACCCAGGGACTGCTTGTGCAGGCTCCTGCTGCTCTAAAGGTCTCTGGTACCATTTGTAAATTTCTGGAGCTGGAAAACATCCCATCAAAACATGTCTTTTCCTCTCTGCTTTAGGATATGACCTTTTGGCTTGGTGTGGTCCCTGACAGCAGCATCAATCCTGCCACCTTCAAAACAGCTGTTTTGACGAGTGTAAATAAAAGCTGGTCTCTTAGAATTAGTTATTTTGTCTGTGTACATGTTTTGTAAGGAGGATAAAAAATAAATAAAAAAATCTGAGCATATAATATCTGAATGTCTTGTACAGTGATTACATAATTAAAATTCTCTCGGAAAATCTGTCTGCGTTTCTGACTTGCACAATGCAGCCTTAATGGCTTATGAGTGCTGAATTTTGTCACAGATGAAACGAACACAAGAAGTGCAAAGCTTCTTAACATGAGCCAAGCCTGCCATTTATCTGATATTTTCAGCACACTGAATGTGAATGGCAGCTTTGCTGCCATTATGGAACTTATTTTAGACATATCAAGTGCCAATTTTCTTTCAGATCATGAAGAAAGGCCACAGAACAGGAATTTAGTTGTTCTGTTGATAAAGCTCCTTTAGATCATCATAAAAAGGAGCTGCAACAAAGCAAGGCTGCTTGCTGCACACAATGCAGTAAATAACAGTCCTGTCACAAGTGACAGAATTAGAAACAAATTCCTGCTGATGCTTCTTATCTATGCACCAAAGTGTAATTGAATCAAAGTGATGGGGGCCACAGGGAAGTACAGATACACAATTTTGTGACAGTCTGCTGAGTCTGGGGTCTGTGTTAAGGTGATTGGAATGAGGAAGACCAGGAGAAGACAGGGATGAACAGAGAATTTTCAGGCAGGTGCGGGACAGAGACCAAGTGTCCTTCTGCTTCTGTAGCACAGGAGCACTCACTGTGTAAATAAATCACCTATTCCTGCTTGTGTTTGGATTGGACATTTATTTACCTTTTTGCCCTGCTCTTTGTGATGCACAGAGAGGCTGCAGGATGAGTGTTTGGTTACCTGTCTCTGAGAGTGGCAGTATCAACCCACACAATGTGCTCCAGGCACTTCTCTTGCTGGTTTTGGTGGTGGAAGATCAGAACATCATTACTTGGGTGCTGTGGCTTTTTTAGACCAGGTTCTAGGAGAACTACTAGGAGAATTTAGAAGCCTGAGAGTGTTTCAGATGCAACGGCTGGAAGGTAATTTTTACTCTCAGTGGTGTAACTCAGGAAGCTGGGCTGGTTAATGACATCTTTAATCATTTCCTCCCTCTCAAATTTGTCTTCAGTCTCTGGATCTGCTTGTGTGGCTGTGTGTGCACTCACATACAGGTGGCAGAGGTTTACATCGCCATCCAGTGGGAAGGATATGTGAACAGAAGGTAGAAAAGTGGAGCTGAACGCAGCATCGCAACAGCATGAGCTACAGGTTGGTATTGGCAGCATCAGTAAGATTTTGAAGAGTAAGGAGGAAGAGAGATGTCCCATAAGGACTGAAATTCCTGCTCCTGGGGAACCTGCCTGAAGTTTTGTCTTGAACTTTCCTTTTGAGTCTCAGATGCGAAGAATGTTTCAGTTTTCTGAATTCAACTGCAGAAAAAAATTGGAGTTGAGCATACAGGAACCACAAAGAACCAAATAAACCAAAACCACTCCAGAGACCAAACCAGTAATTGTAGCTTGATCACTTCAAAACTCTCTGCAGCCTTCCATGGGCTGTGGCTGAAGCCCTAAAATTGCCACATAAATGACAATACCAGGTCCAATCTAAAGCTTTTTCTTGACGGGGTACACAGTTTGCTGCATGCAAGAGAAAGAGAAAATATGATTGATTCCTGGCACAGTGCTGTGGGGCATTCACATGAACGGCATAGTGGAGCATGATGCAAAATTAGGGCCTGTGAACCTATTTGCTGTCTTATTCTGGAAAGATGTTGCAAGTGATGTCATGAGGGTCAATTGTAGCAGGGAGATAATGTCTTGTTTAAAGACCTAAATGATAAAATGGAAATGTTGTGCCTATCCAGATGGTGTGGGGCTGGGAAGGGCTGTGAGCATGATGGGTAATGGGTTTAAAATTAAATATGATTTTGATTAATTGCAGAAAGTGCATGATATCAGCAAGATGAAATCCAGTAAGAGCAAATGCAATGTACTATTTTAAATTAAAAAAAAAAAAAAGTGAACAAAGAAAAGTTGGGTGACAGAGATGCAGAGATCACAGACTGAGTCTGCATCAGCTGTGCTTTTGGGGAGGATGGAGGAGGGGAAGGCACTTTTAATTAAAATATCTCCTCAAAGGAAGATCAAATGTTGGATGTAGAAGGAAATAATGCCTGGGCACCTGTAAGGGCAGGGCCAGGCTCTGTGTCCCAGTGCAGGCACAGGAGTGCAGGGATGATTTCTGCAAACTGGAGGAGGGAACACAAGGAGTGAGGACAGATTTATGGAACAGGGCCTGTGAGGGAAGGTTGAATGGATTAGCTCTGTTCACCTTAGCAATATAAGGCTGAAGGGAGATGAAGAGTAGCTGTTTTTTAGAACTAAAATGCTCACATAAGGGACAGCAATAAACCATTCTGCATGACCTCTACTTGAGGAATGTTAAAAGAAACTTCCAGCTTAAAAGAAAAAAATAATATCAGGTAAGAGGCTGGGTGAAACTTTTTATACTAAGGATGGGTGATCAATGAAAGGAGCTGCCTAGGGAAGCTAAGAAATATGTTTTTCTGTATGCTTTAAGGAGAAATAAGACTAATATTTTGTGGATACTTAGAGTCTAAAATTACCAAATTATATCTCAGGAGAGAGGAAGAAGGGACTACCTGGAAACAGTAATCCTCTCCTGCAGGAATCTAGGGATCAGGGAAGTAGAAGCTGAGTGTACAGATCCATAGCCTCTGTCCTTCTGAAAGGACATTTGCATTTCAAGAAACCTTCTAGCTTTTCTGGAGACAGAGTGCATCAGTTACATGCTAAGGAATATTTTCCTGTATTAACTGGGTATTCAGGTAACCAGAAACGCGTAGTAGAGGTGTTCAGAAGTAATAAAGTAATGAAAATGTAGACAGATAAATATGATAGATTAAGTTTTAAAAGTCAATTATTTTCTTTTTCATTAGGAAATTGCTGATGTTTACAATGAGAGTAGTAGGCAAGACAGCCTGTAAACAGCAGTTTGTATCCATCACATTTTTTATATTCTTGCATTTCTTCACCAAAGACCTGTCAAAATAAGATGTATTCAATCTTTTGGCAGCTCTACTCTTCCATACTCTGCATTATCTGCAATATTTTCATGCAGAAAAAGCTTTACTTTTCCCTTTTGGTGGTTTACAAGACTGCTTTAATAGATCACAATTAATATATGGATTTTAAAACCCTGAAAGATGTTCTTGGCTTGAGGCAAAGGGTTGCTGTTGGATGACTTCACTGAAATCCCTTCCAGGCCTACTTTTTCACTGATTCTATGTTTATCTTTTCATGACTCAAACATAAGAAATTCAGGGAATATTCCTGAGCATCGAGTTTACAGTAGAGATGTATTGGTATTTTCATGTACAACATGGTGAGATTTTAGGGCTAAATAGAGAAAAACACAGGGGAAATGNTTCCTTTTTCCTTCTTTCTTTTTTCATTTTTCTTTCTATTTTATTTTTTATTTTTTCTTTAAATTATTAACTGTTAATCAGAAGGAGTAAACAACATGAACTCCTTGAGCCCTAGTCCCATGTAGGGCTCCTCTTTCAGTAGAAGAGTGTATTGGTTCAACTAGTTAAAAAAAATCAGACTTTTTTTATGGATGTCTTTAAATGTACAGTTGTTCAATTTTCTTATTTAACTTGGTAGTGACAGTGAAGAGACAAGGTGTCAGAAATGGTTTCTGCTCTGCTTTTTTTGTAAGCTGAATTTCCTCTGTGAACTTTCCAGGCAAAAGCTCTAATTTCAGAAGAACTCCAGATTTGTACCATGCTGACAGAGGAAACATTTGATCTTCCATTAGTTAAATCAGACCTTTTCATCTTCTTCTAAAGGCAGATTTAAAAGATCTTTCTTCTATTTTGTTAAATAGGAAAGAGCTGTGAAAAAGAGGAATTTTATCTCTTGGCAACCTCCTTGAAAACAATCACCTTTTGTGTTCCTTTCATAGAGTTAAGTAGCCTTTCCTACACTTTCAGGCAGGGAGGAGCTCATGGACCTTTACACTTATATACAACAAGAAATGGGTGTTGTGGTGACAAATGTACACCTTTCTGGGGGAGTATCTGGAATGCAGCTAGGAAAGTGATAATGTCTAGAGAAAGGGAAATTATCTCTCTGGTCTCTGCACTTTTTTCCTAACCAGAGATCTTTTGCAGACTCAGATAATTGTATAAGTCATCATGGAAGGTTTTGGAAGGACATTTTTATATGGATGGTCCCTTAGCCTAGGTACTTATATGGAAAAAAGATAATTCAATTTATTTACTACTAATAATATCAATCCTCTTCTTTTATTTTAGCAGACAAGCTTTTGGATCTTTTTAAATCCTTGGATCATCATATTTTTATTTAAGGACAAAAGGAGCAATTGGAGTGGTGTGCAAAGAGGTTTTTCCTTTCTAAACAAAGAAAAATGGAGCTAAAATTCTTAAAATTATTTCCCAACAATCTGCCTGCTCACTTATATTAGCAGGAGTGTATGGATTTGTTATTTTATGGTAATTTTGTGGATCAGTCTTTGACGCTTTCCTCCCTGCTGTGGGTCTTACAGGTTCTCACGAATGGAGAAGCTCTGCCTGTGGCACAGCCTGGAAGGGCACAGCTGCAGGAAGGGCACAGATCCATCAAGCAGCTCAGAACAGAATTGTCTGGGGGCATAATAAGAGGTTTTCACCTTTGTCTCAGGGTGTCTGTGCCCCACAGTCAATCCTGCAGCCCATGACCCTCAGCTGACACCTTCCAGCTGCCTCTGTCGTGGTTTGCACCAGAGAAGAATTTGGTTTTTTGTGTTCTCTGCCTTATGATGTGCCAAGACCCAGAGCCCTTTCTAATCTTCCTCAGTTACTATCCTAAATCCCAAAGAGGCTAAAGCAAATCTAATTACATAATTAAAAGTAACAAACCCCTCTGTTTACAACAAATTCAGACATAGCTGTGTCTACACGGCAGGCTCTTAGAAGGTAAAATAGAGCTCAGGATCAGGATTTATTAATTCCAATCTTTGCTATTAGGGCTCAGACTGAGAAAGTGGGTTGCTGAGTAGCTGAGCAACAGAGAAACACTTATTCATAAATTATTCTATTTGCAAGATCGTGCAGATACATTTATTAATACAGCAAGGGACATTGTGGCAAGAGATGCAGGAATCTTAGTTGTGTTTAAGGAGGAAGGGAAAGACAAAAATGAAATAGTAACAAATTCATTCTTTTCTGTTGTTCACCTACAGATGGTCTGTAGTAGTATTTCTTTTTTTTTTCCCTTTGATAGCTTTTTAGCGATTTTCCTCTGGTTTTGTTTATTTGTTTTTGTTTGTTTGCTTGTTTGTTTTTTATACTTGCATGCCACGAAGCTTTAGTCAAAACTCTGTTTTTTCTGGTTCATTGTCAAACAAAGCAAAAAAAATGTTTGCCCTATCCCATCAATCTCTTAATGTTTTTAAGAACAGCAAGCACTTTTCTTGGCAGTTTTAATAAAAGGTAAAGGTTTCTTCAGTTGTTTAAATAGTGGGTATGTGGCAGGGGTTTGAGAAATTTAAGTGCGACAGCAAAAAGAAGCATCAGCTAAAAATTCAGCAGTTAGACCTCTATCTGCCTGAAATATTCTTTGGANAAAAAAAGAAAAAAAGAAAAAAAAGGGAAGGGCGACAGGACAGAGTAAAGCAACTCTATTAAGGTTTACACTATAGGGGAGAGGAAAATTAATTCTCCAATAGTACCTCAGGACACATAGGGGGCTGGGGGCTGATGACACCCCTGTTTTCACTGAACCTTTTCTTTTTCCTTTTTCCTTCTTTCTTTTTTCATTTTTCTTTCTATTTTATTTTTTATTTTTTCTTTAAATTATTAACTGTTAATCAGAAGGAGTAAACAACATGAACTCCTTGAGCCCTAGTCCCATGTAGGGCTCCTCTTTCAGTAGAAGAGTGTATTGGTTCAACTA
>VXBC01001838.1:66801-90964 GCA_013399945.1 Ploceus nigricollis | reverse complement strand
TACAGTGGTGCCAGTCATCTTCAGAAAAAAAAAAAAAAAAAAAGCCGCTCATGAGCCCAGATGCTGCTGCCCTGGCATCTAAACCCCTGTCAGGATAAAATCTGTCTGTAGCTGACCTAATTAGAGGACTAAAATCTTGTCCTTTTGTTGGAAATAATATAACTTTAAAAACTTTTAAAATTTTATGTCTCTGGTCAGGCTTGGTGNCTGGCCAGAATAAAGTAATGCCTGGCTCTCTATCACTTCAAATACAGTGTTGCAGGGTTTTTTATTTTCTTCCCCAGTTTTGGTGACACTTTGAGATACCAGATTTAGTAGTGGTTTAGGGTTTCATTCTGATTTCATTTCTTTTGTGGAGTGAAACACCCATGTGAAAGCAAGAGGATATGTGGCATGCCTGAAGGATGTAGTAACTATTATTTCCCAAATTTAGGACTGAAGCTGTACACACACAGTGCCCTAAAATCAGTAAGCTATTGAATGCTGCACCCAGTTAAGGGAAAATGAAGACAACTGCCTGGGGTCTAGTTTTTTAACAATAGCTACTGGCCTGAGATGTCCTAGGGACCAATTAGGAATCTAATTATAGTCTTTCTGTGACCCCTTGAATTTACATGTGCAAACACATTTAAATCAATGGGTATTATGATTCATAATGGACAAGGTATCTGCCTTCCTGTTGCTATCTTCCTGCTCTTTCCTTCACTTCACAGCTGCTGTTTAAAAAAAAAACAAAACCAAAACCCTCTGTTTTTTTCAGTTTCAAAAGATATAATCTTATATCTTGTAAGATTAGTTCTACCAGTCCATATAGATAGGAGTTTCATCACATGTGTAAGCCAGCGGGCCCCACCAGCCTTGAAGGGTACAAATTTAACACATTTATTTCCTTCTGTGTGGGAAGCATAAAAAGCGTAAAAAACAATCCATAATAATCATAAATCAGCCTTCCCCAGGGCTCTAATGATTAGAAACTGCTCTTTGTTTTATGCAGATGTCAAAAGAGCTAATATAGGAAATCACTAGAATGGGCATGTATAATAGAATTTTCATAGTCTGTTTACCTGTCTAATTGAATAAACGGATAAATCCAGACCGAACACTTTGTAACCTGTCTTTACCAGAACTGCTGCTGGGAATAATCATCCCTACTTTATGCATGCTATGTGGTTTAGCCTCTTAAAATATGGTAAAAGGGTTGAGGTCAGGGGCTGAAAATAAAGAAATAATATTACTTTTGCAATTTGAAAATGATGAGAAAACACAACTGAAGGAAAAAAAGGAATTAGCATTAATAGTTTGAACATTCTAGGTAAATGGTGCTATTAATTCTGACATTGTAATTGGTGCACTGTTTATAGAGTTTTCTTTGCTTGTATTCTGATAGACTATATTCAGCAAGAGCCATCATCCAAAATAATTTTCTATTTGTCTTTCTTTTTGCTGTTGCTTTGGTGTCAGAGGGAGTGTGCTTAGATATTTGAGACTCTTTATGTTTAATTTGAGTAAGCTGCAAGCTGTACTTGGAAGACATGGCAAAACGGCATGATAATTCAAACTCAACTTTTAAGGTAGCAGCTCATTTTTCTGACCACTGTACCACGTTTAGACAAGAACAAAGAACAAAGCACTATGTGAAAACACAATGTATGAGTGCCATATGTGTTTCTTCAGCACAGTGATTAAAGCAACAATTATTTTTCTATCTAGGTCTCAAAAATAATATAAACCAGAGTGTTCTATGGAGGGCCACAGGTGAGGAGGAAGCATCGGACCTCCTGATCAGTTCCTCTTGGAGACATCTTCTGAATAATTCCACAAAGCAGTGCTTTAAAACTGGATTAAAATTCAGCCTGACTGGGTGCCAAAGTGCTCTGACTGTCCTGAATCTTACTGTCTTGTTTGTGCAGGACAAAGACATGCAGTTGGACCACACCTGTGAGGTGTGACCTGGTCAGAGCTGAAAATGAAACCTTTCTCCATCCCTCTCCTTCCCTCACCAGAGGGTTTACAGCTCCATACTCCAGCACTTTGGGGAGGCACCTGGTCCTCACCTACCGATCTCCATCTGGTTCCACCTTCTCAGCTGAAGGCTGGGGATGGATGGGTCACCAAGGACACTCTAACTTCATCCTGGCTGTGTTCAACCTTTGCATTCAGCCATAGGAGGATTTATGGAAGACAGTGAGCTCTCCAAAATTCTTCACTTTGACTTGCACTGTAGGCTATTATCACAGCCATTAATCTCATAGCATCAAAAGGGTGAGATAACAGTTGAGCTGGATTTTGTCTAATCTGCCTTCAAGGTAATGAGGAATAATGACACTGAAAAGGAAATTCTGCAGAGACTCTGCAGAGCAGCCTCAGCTTGAAATTGCTTGAGAAACTCATGCCCCAAAGCCTTACTGGCTACAAGGATTTCCCTATCAAGCAGCCCCATTCTGCTCCAGGTAATTATTAAGTTACTTTTGATCCAGTGGTTAAAATCAGGTTTTCCTGGTGAAAACAGGAGAGGGTTAAAATCTGCTGAGATATCTTCCTGTATCATGGGGCAATAGGTCAGCTGAATGTGGAGTCAACACCATGAGACAAGGCATCTTCAGGAGCCTGTGTGGCATCCAAGGTCACTTGGACCTGCAGCATCCCCTGACATCCTCTGACCTGTGTCACAGCTCTGAAGTGTGTCCCACCTCTGCTTTGCTGAAACTTGCAGCAGGATGACTGAGATTCAGGAAAATGAGGCTCCAATGTGTCATTTCTGCTGCAATATTGAGATGGTGACAGATATGTTTTACAGAACCAGCCTGGAGATTGAAGATTGTTTGAATGTCATGAACAGAAGAACATTAAGCTGAGTAAATGATGAAGTTGCTCTCATACCTGTACTAAACTGCAATCCTTTCAAGGTACACAGAATGACTTTTAACATTCATATTTCTGGAGTTATAGTTTCCAGATGTTAAGAATTGAAACACAAACCATTTTTCATTTGCTCTTGACCTTTCAAAAGTCTTATTAGACATCTGGTATGCTCTGCCTATCAAGTGTAGAAGAATAAAGTTGTCCAGCTAACACAATCGCAAAATGCAATAACTGCTGAATTTTTTTTTTCTTCCAGAGAATTGGTTGCAGTGTTATCATGTTTCTGTTGCTTTGAAGCAGAAAGTTATCTAGCACTCACCTACAGACTTCACAGGACGAAGACTCCTTCATGTTGCTTATTCTCACAGGCCACATCTGTTTTCACTTGGACAACTTTAGCTTGCAGAATTTGTTGCTATGTTTTTTTATTCTTCTTTTCAAGGGCATTTTTATATAATGTCTTTTTCCTCTTTTACTAAGGTTTGAAGATGTCAATTTTCTCTCTGTACAGACCAAAGAGGAGATCTCTTTTCTCAAAAGAGAAAACTCTCCTCTTTTCACAAAGGGAGAGGAACAGAGGATTTGTCAGATATTTGATGATTTACAAGGTATCATTCAGTATCTGCAAGGCTGTAGTGATCTCAGATGTAGATGTAAGAATAACAAGATATTTTTACAAGTAATTAAGTAAATTGAGGGTGAAATTAAGTAAAAGTTTAAGCTATGACTTTATCGTGGGAACTTAACCCCTAACCTTTCAATATCTTTTGTTACTAACAACCTGCTTGTTTTCCCTGTAAGTGAAGCTTATCTTTGTCCTTGGGACAATCAAGTCCTTGTTTTTATTCCCTTAAACTCTCCTCCCATCCAAACGGATTTCTTTTGCTACTGTTTGTGTGCATCTTAGAAATACTCCTTGCTCTGACAGGGTGAAACAGTTTCTGGCTGCTACTGCTGCAATCTGCATGAGAGAGGATTTTGTGGTGGTGTTGATGTTTTTGCAACACCAGCAGATGGAAAGGAAGCTGCATTCACAAAACACTTTAAGCTACATGATGGCTCTTGAAAGCCAAAGGAGGGTGAGGAAGGGAGGGCACTCTGAGTGCTCTGGAGGGGCACATGATGTCTCTGCCAAATGTCATGGTATAGAGAGGTGCCAGCTGAGCAGGGGTCTGAGGAGTGAGTGCCTGTGGGACTCACACTGCTGCTGCTGGTTGCTCTCCTCCTCACCCCACTGTGCTCCAGCTGTGGGACTGAGTCCATTGGATTACTCAGCGTGTCTGTCAGCCCCAGCTCATCCTTCTCCTGGTGCTGCTGGCAGTGCTGGGAGGAGGTCTGTACCCTTTCTCCCTGTGCTGGGGCAGAAATGGATAGAAGAGATGAGGCTGCTGTCTTTCCCTCTGCATGCAGGCAGTGAAACTGCTGTCTTGCTCTATACACTCAGTGGAAGAGAGCTATGACTCATTTCAAATCACAGTCCTTGAAGCGGAAGAAACAGAGGTTTTCCATGATGGCTTCTTTGTCTTAATTCTTTCCTTTTTACTTGAAGAGTCTGAGCATTATATGGACAGTCAGATGTTTCACCATCTGCATAGTGAGAGGAGAGGAGAAGGGTACAGGGCTTTTTTACCTCTGGGGTTATTTCTCTGGTTTTGGTGTAGAAGCAGAGCTCTACTTAAGATTCTCTGCTTGCATAAAGTTTCCTCCCCACTGGAGGAAACTGGACTCAGAGTGGTATCCTTAGTGAGACAGACTTCCCCACACAATGTATAGATGGGTAAGCTCTCCCTCTTTTAGAGTTTTCAGGTACATTCTGAAATAGCAGCCTTTCCTGATCAAGACCAGGAAACAAAACTTGCAGGTCATGAAAGTAAAACTATGAGAAAATGTGTGATATCTCTGAAGAGGGCTGGTTTTCAGCCTCCACAAACAGCGTTGGTTTTACACATGTTAAAGTCAAGATTTCCTTGTGTAGATACTCTGGTCTGGCTTGAGAAATGTCTCTGTTGCAAAGTGTTTTTGATTTGCAAAGGCCCTCATCTCTTTACCTTGATGCTGGCTCTTTATTCCTTCCTTCTTTTTTTCCTCCTTCCTTCTCCTCTTCCTGCCCCCCTCCCTCCTTGACTTCTTTGCCACTTTTTCCCGTCTCCCTTTCTTTCTTGCATTATCAGATGTTTCAATAATCAATAGATCAAATCCAGGGCTTTTCTTGTAAGAACTGTGTTAAGTTTTCTCTTAGGGAAACTAGTGCCTGTTCAAAAGCTGGAATTGGACTTTCTCCATTTTGTATTTTGGGAACAGTGAAGAACACTGCTAGAGTAATGGGTACTTCATTTTTCACGCCACTTTTCTATTTCTTCATTATAACTTATATCTCAGGTGAATTTTGAATCTCCCTTCCCAAATGAAGCTTTTCTTGCATTTGTTCTTTGAGTCCAATCCACCATCAATGAATACTAGATAAATCGTACTGAAATCAACAGTGCCATGGTGATTCAGAATAGATGGTGTCATGGTTCTATCTGGGATAGAGTTAATTTCCTTCTTAGTATCTGGTGCAATGCTGGTGTTGGATTTCATACGAGAATAATGTTGATAACTCACTGATGTTTTGGTTGTTGCTAAGAAGTGCTCACCTTAAGTCACAATCATTTCAGCTTCCCAGCCCTGCCAGCGAAGGAGTGCACAAAAAGCTGGGAGGGAATGGGACCAGGAGAGCTGAACTGGCCACAGGGATATTGCACACCACAGAATGTTGTGCTCAGGGTACAAACTGGAGGGAGTTGGCCAGGAACTGCTGATCACTGCTTGAAGATATTCTGGGCATTGATTAGTGGATGGTGAGCAACTGTATTGTGCATCACTTTTTTCTCTTGGGTTTTGTCTCCCTCTCTCTTTCCCTTTCTCCCCACCTTTTATTTGTTTATTTATTTATTTAATTGAATTGAGTTTTTTATTGTTGTCATTATTATTGTGGTTGTTATTACATTATTATTATTACAATTATTATTATTATTATTATTACCACCATATTCTTATTTTTTCCCCCCAAATTATTAAGATATTGATATCTCAATCCACAGTTTGTGGACATGAATTTCTTCTGTGGTTTTTCTGCAAGGTAATGTATTTAATATGTTTCTGGGGAGTCTTTTCCACTTCCTGCTCTTCATGCTCTAATCTCATTCTGCTCACATATATCTCACCTATGGGTCTTGTGTACACCACATTATCATAATGTGTGGGGCAGGGGCCATATTTTAGCACCTTTGGCTCAGAAAATGAGTACATGATTTCAACTGTTGTCTTGCATTCATTCTTTAAGCTTTATTTGGTTTTAACCTTTAAAATGCAGAGACAGTGGGCTCCATTTTGCTCACGAGTAGCAGTTCTTTTATGTGTGCTCTCCTTTCTTCACTGTTTCATGGATGTGGTTGAGTGTCTCCATTACAGACTGGGTCAAAAATATAAGAGGACTGTAGACCACCTAAATATTTGAGGAAGAGAAGCCTCCTTCCTTTTAATTAGTGCCCACCATACTGGTATCTCTGCTGATGTGTTGGTCTCTGCACTGATGCACCCTTTCTGTTTGTCACTCTTCCGGGGCAGTGAGGAGTTTCTCCCTGGCTCTGTTTATTCTCTGCCTCACCCAAGTGCAGGTTCTCACTGGTTTGACAGTGGGTCTCCCTGCAGTGACCTGGGAGGAGAACAGCTGTGTGCACAGCATGTCACCCCTGGTGCCAGCTGTATTGCCTTCTGGCCGGAGAAGGACTGGAAAAACGCCAAGCAATTTTAACTTTTAATAAGACAAACCTGTGGCTTGTGGGTTCAATACAGGGCTCAGAGCTGGAGTGGTTTTTTGCCCTCAGGGCTCTGTCCTACTTGCTCAAACAGAGTTTCTGATTTCTCATTTTAGCAGCTGTTTGTACCTGGAGGGGTGTTAACAAAGCCCTTGTTGCAGATGATATCTTGAAATGGCTGTTGAATTGCAGTAAATAATACTAAATGGAGGTTACCTGTTTGGAAAATTTGTACATAGCCAAATCTTCACTGACAGAAATAAACGTATGTTAGGAAAGAGATATCTTTAGGAAAAGAGAGCCAAAATCTTATTTTAAGGTGAAGAAAGTCACATTTTGTCTATATTCGTGATATACACAGTATTGGTATGTTGGCTATCCCCATTTTGGTTTTTAATATTTAGGCAGGAAAATTTACTTGTCCAGAATATTTTATTGAGAGTGTGACTCTGGTACTCTGGTATGCCTCTGAGATTTACAAATACTGCAGAACTCCAGCTAGGTACCTCAGGCTGATCTTGCACTTCCCATTCACTTATTTGACATAACATCAATATCAGATAGCATTAGGGTCCTCCCAGTAAATGTCTTGATTCTTAATTTTATTGAAACTAAGACATGGAAAATATTCTGGTGAATGGTTTATACAGGATTTGGGCAAGCAATCATCTGTACAGTTATGAGCAGTTACTGCATCACTGATCCAAATGAACAGTGAGCTGCTTAAGTGACCTCCTTTAAAGCAGAGGCAGAAGTGTCACAGCATAACAGGTACACACTCCCCTGGGACGTGGGAGTCTTGGTACAAATCCTCTTTTGCCTGATTCAGCAGGGTTGGCGCCGAAGTGTCACACATCATTAGTGACTGCCTTAAGGGGTATATGGAGAACTCTGGAGCAAAACTTTCCAAATATCTCAGGGCAAGGCCATTCCACAAGGATAGGTCAAAGAGACTTTAGAGGTATAATTGCAAACTAGTTTTTCAATTCTCATGGAAGAGTCCTACTGGCTACTGAGTTATTTTTTCAGTCTCAGGTCTAGCAGGACAAACTGAAATGATTTATTTGCAGAGCACTGTAAATTAGGTTTATAATCTTACTCTTCTAGGAGGCTGAAAAAATAATGCAAGGAAAGTTCTTTGCTTTTGCAGCAACTTGCAGGACTTGGTTTCTTTATTTTCCATATTAGTCCTAAAATTCTGTGTTGCAGGGTTACTCCATCCTTCTCTGACTTTATAAATCTGGTCTTTTACTTCTAAAATATTAAAAAAAAATCCATTTTCACTTGAGTGTTTTTTATTTCTGAAAAAAAAATTAATCAAATTTGAATTAAAAATATTTAAGTCAAGACCATTGATGCCTTCACACAATTAATTGAAGGCATGCACATTGATGTGCATCAGTGCATGATTTTTACCATATTTTACTCATACAAGTGCAATAGATTTTGCATTGTGTATCTCCAAAAATTTTGTTTGCATTTGCTAAGCGCTTCGCCTGTAAGCAACATATGTGTTGTCATAAATAGAACAATGTTAATGACTTAGAAATAAAGAATGTAATTGCTGCTGTACATCCATGTGAAAGATGAGAGAATCTGAAAGATAAAAATGTAACATCTCAGCATCTTTGCTATATGGCTGTCAGTTGAAGAATTTTAAACCTTGTTGCTGTACACAGAAAAGAGTGAAATCTTGCCAGTTTTGCTGCCTTTGCTGTATCTTTTTTTTCTGCCTGCAGATATCTGGATGACAAGAATCTTCTCTGTCCTGGCACCTTAAGGTAGCTCTAAATTTGATAAGAATGCAAGGATAACATAAATTCTTTAATCTTAGATGTGGTATCTCTTCATAGAAGTGAGAAAAAGCAAGTTAACCAATAAATCATTGCAGATTTCTATGGGAAAAAGGCATTTGAGGCAAACAGATATTTTCTAAAGACTTGTGTGAAAACTGTGTCTTGTAGAAAATACCTCTAATGAGCTAGGAAATGGAGTGAGACATGGCATGAGAATAATTGCAAGGAATTCTAGTGGTCTTATTTGCTGCTATTTCATGCAACCATTTTTCCCAATTTAAACTTGGTCATTGGTTTCATGTTTGCTTTTGAAAGTATTGTCCTATATATGACCTATAAATTGGCATATGCAATGTGTCTAGATGCACTTCAAAACATTGGGATCGTTTTTGTTTCCCAGAGAAAATGTTCCTGTATAAAGTGCTGAATTCTCCTAGTGATTTCTGAGTATCTCTTCCTCTTTTCTTCTTTTTGCCTTTCTCTTTTTTTGCCACGAGCCAAGTCCATCTCTGATGTCACAAGGTTTAATCAATGGAGTTATTTAGCATGCTGTGCTGAATTAGTCCCTGATAAGCTTAGATCCTGCTGGTATCCAGCTCTTCATGGGTTTCCTGTGCTGTCCTTGTTAAGGTAATTGCCAGGCTTGACCACATGTGAAAAGGATGCCTTGCTCTCACAGATATGCCAGCACAGCAGTTCAGCCCTGATTGAATTTGTCATGGTCTGGTGTTTGGTGTGCTCCTGGCTGCTCTCCTCAGAACTGAAGAGTAAAAAACTTTATTGAGAAGAGGAGTTAAAACTGACTGAAATAGTACATTCAGGTCAGGACAGGGTTGCCTGCTGTGAGGGGACCAAGACCAGGCCATTATAGATTTTTGCTGAGGTAGATTTGAAATAAGACATTTCTGAATATTACCAGGAAGTGAAACCTTCCCAGGAGAGAAAGAGCAGTCCTTTCTTTCAGGTTATGTTGATTCACCAGGCCAGTTCTCATCACAATGCAGAAGTTTTCAAGGACTCTAAGAGAAGATTTCTCACAGATTTGCAGCAGCAAATTAAGAGGTTTCTTCCTTCAGCTCTATCCTCTGTCCTCTTCCAGAGACCATCACTTTCAGACCAAAACCAGTAAAGAATACTGGAACATCACAGATGGCTTGGCAAAGAGAAAACTGTGGATTTTAACCCAGGAAGTCTGTGGTGTAGCGAGAGTATAATTGCAATTGTTTTCAGAGTGGCCAAGTGGAAATTTTTGTGGGGTTGGTGTTTTTTGGTTTTTTTGGTGAGATATCGTTTCACACAGCTGAAAAGAGCAAAACAAAATATTTAGACATTGGCATCCTTATCTCTCACCACAGCTATGTGGCCTCTCTGGGAGCGGTTTCAGGAGGATACGTTGAGCCGGGATGCAAAGGGAGTTTCAGGCGCAACGATTTAGGCGGGATGAGAGTGCATTTCCTCTCCTGTCACAGTGGAAAGCTCAGGATAGTTTATTCTTGTACGGTTTCACTCCCCTAATTCCCTTGAAAACCGTGCTTGCAGATCTGACCTTGTGCTTAACCGATGGCAGCAGAAATCTGTGTCCCCCACCAGCGTCCGGGGTGATGGATGTGCTACAGCAGGATCAGCTGATGTGAGGGAGTGGTGTCCCCCGGCACACCAACATCTCTGCTACTCTGTAGCACTTCAATATCTACTTTCCCTGTTTTTCTTAGTTAGTTTTAGGCTGAATGGTGAGTATTTTTGACCCTTTTTATGCAGAGAAATTAGCTGCCAATCATATAAGAAAGTAATGCATCCAGGTTGAAATAAAATAATCCTAATCTAATCAAAGTCCTAGTGATGTAGATATTATTCCTAGGGTGTTTTATGTTATCTAGTTGAATTGGTGAAAGGTATTTTTGCACAGCAGAACTCACTAAAAGGAACTCAAAAGTCCCTGGACCATATTTTGTATCACTTCCAGGGGCTGTTATCCTGACCCAGCATCTTGAGAACGTTTTTATTAGAGATGTTGTGGAGTTCAAACATCAGGTTTACCTAATCCATGGAGGACCTGCAGAGGGTATGTAATGAGACACAGACTTCTTTGTGCCCCATTCGCCATTAACACATGGCCAGTGGAGCTAATCAAAATTACACTTGCTGAAAAACCAGCTTCATTCTTCAGCATCTTTTTTTTTTTCCNCCCAGCGTCCATCCACTCGCTCACTCTGAGTCCACACCTCACTGTTACAAAGGCTGCATCACATGTGAGCTGTTGTTTCTTCCCAGAAAATTCCCCCAATCTTCCCAAATCTTCTCTACACGTATTCCATAAACCTGAATTCATGACAGTTTCATTCATTTGTCACCAAGACTGTCCATGTAGGGGAATATCCCTATCCAGAATATGGATATGTTGGACTGAAGCCATTAGCTCTTGATCTGAGAGCAGGAATTTATAGATTTGCAGGAGTATGCTTGATTGAATAATGCTCTGGGAAATGCAGGCATGAGGCACTCAGAACATGCCACTTGTAAAAAGGGAAATATGGAACAATGGATGTGTTGCATATTTTTAATACTCAGTGAAGGGTTAATTTGAATGGACCTTGTAACATTTGGTGGGTTATACTTCCTTTTTCTTTTCTTTTTTCTTTTTATTTGCTGCCCTCAAAAAAGCCCTTATATTTCATTACAAGTCTTGATTTCTCCAGGAGTGTATTTTGGTGATTCAAGAACTGTGGTGTTTGCTGTACTTCAATTGTTTTTCCTAACATTCAAAAACAATCTGAATTGTTTGAGCACAGCTCTTGCAAACTGCAGCTATTTAAAGATTAGGTGTTTTCAGAAAATAATTCAGTAGTTGTTGGAGGCTTTGTGCTTTTGAAGGTCTTCCTTTTCCCAGCCCATTGTTTTGAGCAATTCTGCTGTCTTCTTTCGTGCAGTATGAATTCTGGACTTTGACTGTGCTTGGGATAAAATTTTAACTTTATGAAGATTACGTATATGATGTGATGGCTTTGAGTTACTGCTATCACAATGAAAATCCTACTCTGTGTGGCCCTGTTTAGACACAGGGAAGCAGATCTAAACAAGGAACACATAAGTGATTTTTGATGTAATGTGTTAGAATTAACACAGCATGTGCCAGCAGGTTCCATTTCTTTAGCAAAGACTGAAAATGATGTAAGTTTCCAGAAGCAGTTAGTATTTTGCTGAATGCTAGCAGGTATCTAAATTTCTCTGGCATTGAATGGCTTCTGTGAATGTGGTGGCCCAATTGAAAGTATCAGAATATGTAATTCTGCAAAGGTGCTGTGAACTTCAAATCAGAGTTCTCATGGATAGATTTCAGACATAAAGAAGAATGGAGATGTCCACAAATATAATAATAATAAATAAATTAGTAATTTTATATATTAATAATTGTTAATTTATGATTAATTGTGAATTAATAATGAATAAACATTATTTATTCCAGCAGTAAAATATTGGATTTTTTGTTTCTCATTTGAAAAAAAAATCAAATCTGTCCATTTCTCTCTGACTTTGGTCTCTCATTCCTTTTAGAGCCAGAATAAGGGACAACCTATGCTACTAATCTACTAATGTACAGAAATCAGGAACGCAACTTTTACTTGGAAAAGTGTCTAAAGGAAGCTCACACTGCAGGTTTTGTATATTGATGATATTGATAACTGGTTTTGAGCAGCTGGTGGTTTTATTGAAACACGCTGCTACTTTCCACTGCTTTACAGAGCAGAGCAGGAGCAGGCTGAGCCTGCTGTTGAGGGGATAGGGATGGAGTTACCCCCAGCATTTGCACCCCTTCAGCTGCTCCCTGCTCCCTGAATCCATGCTGTTACAGATGCAGGTTCTCTGCACTGGTTTTATCTGGAATTATGTTCGTTTCTTCCCAGGGTCTGGTGTGGGCTGTGTTTTGGATTTGTGCTGAACACCACGTTGAAAACACAGGGGTGTTTTTGTTATTGCCCAGCAGTGTTTACACAGTGCCAGGGCCTTTGCTGCTCCTCACGTCGTCCCTTCAGCCAGGTGGCTGGGGGTGGACAAGGAGCTGGGGGAACACAGCTGGGACAGCTGATCCCAGCTGAACAAAGAGATATTCCAGAAGCCATCATGCTCAGCATGGAGTGCTGTGGGGAGGAGAGGGAAGGGGTTTATGTTCAGAGAGGCAGCGTTTGTCTTCCCAAATCCCTGTTACCAGAGCCCTGCTTTCCTGGTGGTGACTGAGCATCTGCCTGCCCATACAAAGTGGCGAATGAACCCCTTGCCTTGCTTTGCTTGGGCACACAGCTTTTGCTGTACTTATTTAACTGTTCTTATCTCAGCCCATGATTTTTCTCACTTTCACCCTTCCAATTCTCTCCCCCCCACCCCACTGGCATGGAGGGAGTGAGTGGGTTTGGGCTGAGTTGTCATGTGGGGTGAAATCAGATAACCTCTGAACTTGCCCCACAGGCAATGCAGAGCTTCATAAATCTCTTCTGGGTCTCTCTCAGAACCTAAACAGATGCTCTGAAAGGCTCTAGGCCACAATGGAAAAGGCTTTCCTAAGGCATTCAAAAGGAATTGTAGAATTGCTTGAGGGAGTGATGAGCACAAAGCTGCATCTGGACATCTTCCACAGGAGACCATGGACTGGGATGGGGAGCTTGAGGACTTGGAATTTATGGAAAACAATTAATTTTATTTTACATCTTTTATAACCTCTTTCTGAAAATAGTCTTGATTCCCTGAGACTGCTTTGTGATGCTGTATCAGAGTAGTCTGGGTATCATGAAATACCAAAGTGTTTAGCTTCCAGGATGTTCAGCACATTCAAATTTTATTATCTTCATTTTAGAGGTGAGGCATAACAGGATCAAAACTGAAGAGTATTAAAAATAGATTCTTGGTCAGTCAAGGTTATGAGCCAAAATGTGAGGCAACATCCATCAGTTCACAAAACAAACAAACCAACCCACAAAACCAAAAAAAACCCAAAAAACAAAAAACCCAAAAAAAAACCCGAAAAAAGAGAAAACTGAATATAAATTTGACACACTTTCCCCCATTGGATCCATTAGTCTCACAGTTTTGTGATAACCTGTAGTGCTGACCTCTGCAGCAAATGAAAGTGACTCTGCATTTATCTTTATGTAACACTGCTACTATTCCTAATTTTGGAAAGTCAGCTAGTGATTGCACAGAAGCTGACAGGGAAGAGTTTCTACAAAAAATGATGATCTTTTGATTAAAACCAGAATAACTTCCATACATGGAGAGGGAATAAATTAACATTCTGACACTTCATGGCTCATATCTGACAGTGCAAGATTCACTGTTAATTAAGGAATGTGTGTCCCCCCTGAGCTGTACTATGTAATGACTCAAATCTGGGTAAAACACTAGATAGCAATATTGGAGCAAAGTTGTGTAAAAAAAAACCCAAAAAAACCCCCAAACCCCAAAGAAACAACAATAAACAATTGCACAAACAACCCCAAAAACAAAACAAAAAAACAACCAACAAAAAATCAAGAGACCAGAACAAACTTTCAAGAAGAATCCCTAACATACAAGTTTCTGATGCTTTTCATTACAGGACTAGATGCTCCCATGCAGTTATCAGTAGATAAGAACATTTTCAAGGATACACCACACACACTGCATTTCAGGGAATCAGAAAAGGATGAATGCTAACCATTTCCAAGATATAATTTCAGTCAAAAAAAAAAGCATTTTGTGTGCAGCTTTCACAACAGCAATGTGTTTGTTTTTTCAGTGTTCTTTAGACGTGCTCCAGCTATGAGCAGTGCCATAAAGACAGAGGCTGCAAAACAGAAAGAGCCAAACCTGGGGAAGGGTTTTTTGTGTTCAGTCAGGGTCTGTCATAGCAAACAGATGTTGGAGACAGGCATACAGGAGGCTATTGCTGCCCTTTGTCCCATAACTTCTTTTACTGTAGTAGTACAGTTTAGTCTTGGGGATATTTTATGTATAAATGCAGATAGGAACAATGTAGGGCAAACACAACTGACCCTTTTTGACAGCCACTGATGGCACACAAGCTGACTTAGAGGAGATCCTGTTTAAGCAGTCAGCAGCCTCTTAAAACAGCAAAGTTGACATTTCTGTGCTCAGCTAGGATGACTTCTGTCAGAGAAGCTGAAAGTGGAACATAACATAATCCATTATGGATGGATGTTTGAGAAAAGAGTTGTTCTCAGCATAGATATACTTTGTACCAAGCAATCTTAGGAGGTTCCTGCATCCAGAGGGATGACTGACTCTGCAGAAGACAGGCACTGAGCCTGTGGCAGCATAACAGAAGTATTAACTGAAAGGCATCACATTAACCTTGTTTTTTTGAAGGGCATAAAAGAGAAGGTCAAACAGCAAAAAACCAAAACCAAAACCAAAACCAAAACCAAAAACAACCAAACAAACAAGTGAGAAGAAATCAGAAATGAGCAAAGGTTCAAGCAATGGAATGAAAGACAACTTCAGTTTACAATTAAATAGTATTTTTCAAAGAAAACCAAAATGAGGCAGTAGTCAGACCTGCCAGTCTTTCAACTCAGAACTTTCTTCCTGGAAAGACATATTCCTTATGGAGGGGAGATGCAGACCCTCTCCCACCATGGGTTAGAGGACCCCAGGTGTGCACTCGTCCTGCTGGAACAGCACCTCAGGTGGTTATATTCTCTCTCTCAAGCCCTTAATACACTGTACCACACAAAGAGTTTACAGATTGCTCCAAGGAAAATAAATGAGGAGCAAAGGGAATTTTGTCAAACTTTTCCATGCACATATGGCCAAGTTGGCTGCAATGCAAGCGAGAGAGACAGCAGAGGTAGAAATACCATTCCCTTTCCTGCCACAAGTTTTACTTTTTTCTCCCCATTCCTTGTCCTGGTACTGGATGTAGGGCAGAGGAAGAGGTTGCTGTTCTTAGAAGTGGATGGTTTTGATCTCAAACAGGTAAGGTAACAGAAATAACCTAAGGCTGCCACTTTATTGGATAATGGGCTGAGACAATGAGACACATTATGGGCTGTCTAGAGATGGTCATCCCATTAATGCAGGAGCCAGCAGAAGCTTGGAAGTTTTTTTGGAAATCTACAGCCTTTCCTCAAGAAGAAAGGGAGCTGCTGTTGCAGGCAGCCATTTGGGAATGCAATGGGTATTTACTCTGAAGCAAGACTGTTATCCAGAACATTTCAAAATTAGCATGTTTTAAGGCAAGTTATGGGATCTGTTCCAAAAGATCAATAAATAATTTGTAACAGAAAGGTTAGAGTAATCTCATTTTGGGTGCTTAGTGTTGTGTTTACTGACAGCACAGATTTAGCCTGTTTATCTAGGCAGTATATAAATAGGTGTTAGATCACACACACGAATCTTTTTATAATGAAAAAGTTTTAGAATAGAGGAAGAAAATCTAAAAACTGCATATGTGATTTTCCTCGAACTGCAGGAACTCATGCACTCCATGCTGAAGCACTGAAGTCAAACTCTTCCCTCTTACCTTTTTATCTCTGTATCGATCTTGTCACAAAGGTATCTGCAGCTTAATGAGTGTCAGAGTTAAGGCCTCAGGCAAGGAAAACAAGTCTTGCATAAAAATATTGGCTTATCTCCTAGATAATTTCTAGGTGTACTAAACTAGTCATGAGCCAGTCACTTCTGAGCTAAGAAAAGAGTTTATATTTGGCTCTCCTGACTATTCCCAATGCTCTGCAGAGAAGGAGCATGATTAACATTTTGCATTATCAAGTCCAAATGCTGTTAGTTGATGGTATCTGACCACCTTCTTCCTCCTCCTCTTCCAAAGGTGTCAAAGGCATTGTAATCAGTTTACTGCTGACAAATTTCCTTAATTGATCAAACTAGCTCTTGGTGGTGGGGATAGAGGTGGTGGAGCAGAAATTATTTCTTATGCCAAATTTGGAAAAAGTTCCATTAGCAGGTAGAGAGTCTCAGACACTTAATTATCCAAGTGCAATCCATATACAGGCAGATCTAGGAATTCCTGAAATTATTATCTGTTTTTGTTAAGCTGGAACCACGATGCTTGAACTTTAAGGGTGTTTGAAAATCTTACATGGTTTGTTGCTCGGGAAATTGGTGAAGCTGGGAGAAGGTTTCTCTTACGCTGTTCTCAGCTTGTTTAATTTTCACCATGGAACTCTGGTGGGCTCCAGTGGAGAAATACTCAAAGAAAAAGCTCAGCAAGGACACATGTCTGTGTGAGCAAGTGTTCACCAGAAACAAACTGCAGCCCCAGGAGCAGGGACACCGAGGGAGCCTGGTGTGCTGCCCTGAGAGAGGCAGGAAACAAAGGATGGAGTAGCACGGAGGAGTTGTGGCCATGCTCTGTTTAATACAATGGGAACTAAGCCAAAGAAAGAACCCAGGTGGTGCTTGAAACCTGAACTTTTCTTTATTAACTCAAAAATACATATTGCTTTTCCAACCTGGTGGCATTTGCTGCCCTGTCATATGTTAATGAAGGAAAACCTGCACATGCTTCACAAATGTGACGAAAGCCACTCAAACTCCACCTGATCATGGAATGGCACTAGCTGGAACTTTATCTTTTATGACTCTTTCCTATGATTTGTGCCTCTGACAGCATCAGAGCAGACCCAGGTGAAACTAAACTTAATAAAGGATGAAGCTGAGCTTAGTGAACAGAGTTTAGTTAGTCATTGGCCTCAGTATATTTAGTGCTAACAGAGTTAAGTGCATTTAACAGCAGCAATTCAGAACCTGCATAATCTAGTGCTTCAGTAAACCACACTACTCTTGAATCAGCAATTGTGCAAGTCCTTACTGAGTGAAATCAGACTTGCAGTGCCAAATTGGTCATAATCAGAAATGAAGCCCAGCCGTACCCAGCCACTCTAATCTCTGAGTACCAGCTGGAATGCAATTGGGTTTATTTTCTGCCAGATTTCATCCTCTAGTGCAACAGAAAAAAAAAAAAAAGTATAGTCAGCAGGATTGCCATGAATGAACTGCTGCAAAAATATAACAGTCATAATTCTGAGAGGGAATAGAATGGGCCCAAAAAGTTTGGGAAAATGAGCATAAAGTGGTAGATAGAAAGTAGATAGAAAACTACAGAAGTGTGTAAAAAGTGAAAAAATAGAATGACAGAAGAATTATTTGCACAGTATTAGAGACTAACTTATTTATTATAACTTATTGCACAAAAGAAAATGAAAGTGTACTGTCTCCCCTCAAAAATTCCAGATTTAGAATATACTGCTTTGAAATCCAAAAATGAAGTTTTGAAGACATTATTGACTTTTGAAAGAAAGTACTAAGAAAAGCTCAGTACATGGGTAGATCTCCTCATGAGTGAAACCCAAAACCTAAGAACAGGGAATAAGGAACTTGAAAAGGTATTGTCTGCAGCTGAAAACTGAGAAAAGCAGCTGCAGGAAAAATTAGGCCTCTTACTGAACCTGTTGCCATTCTTGGTTTAACTAAAGAAAGCCAAAAAGTGGAAAACTGTGCTGACCCCAAAATATGGCATGGGGACATCTGGCCTGGTGATGATAATGATGAGATGGAGAAAGGTTCTGATTGCCCCAGTACCCATAATTTCCATCCTTATGAGGCTGAAACAAGCTTTTGTAAACTCCCTTGTCGACACAAGGGCACAGATGCAGTAATTACTATAAAGCGGCAGACAACCTAAATAAAAAGGCTGGTCACCAAAAAATGAAAACTGCAGAAATTTATAGAATTTAAAGAATGCCTCACTGCAAACATGTCCTAATGGCTCCCTGGTGATAAGAAATTAACCAGTGCTGAAATATTGGTTGGTGCCACTAAAACCTGTATTTTAGGGTATGATTTGTTGTATGACAAAACATGGAAATTCCTCAGTGGTCAATCTGGAGTTCTGCTGGATGAAGTGGAGGAGAAACAAGATCTTTTTACCTGGAACAACTGAGGTAAGATATGGGATCTTAATTAATGATTCCACTAAATTTCATCAAACACAAGTCACATTCTAACGTGAATATGTAGTATACCAGTCTGCTGTCAAGAACACATGCTTGGCAGCAGCACCTTCACTAGACTTGCAAAGCACTCCTTAACTTTGACAACCTTCTAACCATTCCCTGGGTATTTGTTTGCATAGTCAACCATTTGACCAAGAAAGAAGGAGAATTTTAGTTCTGCTTTATTCCAGTGAAGAGTTTCAGCCTCTGAGGAAGAAGGACATTGGTGTTTTGCAGACGTTGCATAATCCAATATCAAATGACTCAAAGACCCAGTTAGCATCAAACTGATCTATTCCAGGCACTCAGTCATGTCTCCAGAAGAGTTAATACAAAATACTCACTCAGACCCCCGTCAGCTCTTGGTGCTCCTCTGATGTTATTAGCAGGGTGACAAAGCTGACAACAGCTTTCTGGCCCATGTTTGCTTCTGGATCTGCACCCATGCATACAGTGGCAACTGATTTGGTGGTCTTTGCTTGTTCTCAACACCCTCTCCAGACCTTTCCATCACTTCAGTTTCAGAAACCTTTGCTTCCTTGCCTGGCAGAAGCTGTGATCTTCTCTGCGTCAAAGACAATAAGGATACAAAAAAGTGGAATATTAATATATGTAATTGGTAAGAATGACTCACAGTTCCATACAGTTTCTAGGTCCATTACATCTTGCTCTTTCAGAACAAGAAGTGCATTTCAGAAGTGCATATTTCTACCCATCAGCTTTCCATCAATGCCCTGGTGTGAAATGAATGTGACCCATTGCACTAGTTTTTCATTAAAATGCACTGCAAGAAATCAATTCATAGAGTACCAATATTTGCCCAAGGTAGTACATTTGGGCATGGAAAGATACCCAGACTTGGTGGAAGAACTGAAGCTGAAATCGACAAAGTAAATTTTAAATATTTGTACATCCTACTATGTTGCTTAGTGCTTATTAGTGCTTATTAGTGCAGGCTGTATTAGTACAGGGACTATTTTCTAAAGTCTGAGTTTCATTGAACTGCAGTTCCAGGTGGTATGCTTCCATCAACCCAAGATTCAGTGTCTCAACAGGATTCTTGGACTATTTGATGAAAAGTCTATGCAGCATGAGTCATCCCTTCGTTTTCTGATAACTACACCTCTTTATTCTCATTCTGATTGTCTGTTGTGTGTCTCAATCTTCTTCCTAAAGTTAGAGAGTGGCTTAATGAAAGCAATAACTTCCAAGGAGAGACAGAAAATTTGTTTTCCTTTTGAAAGCCCTGACACTTTTTGTCAGCATGCTGTACAAAAAAAGAAAAAAAGGGGATTTTGCACCCTGATTTCTGCTCTTCTCTACCCAGAACTGAATTAATCTTGAGACTACCCTCTCTGTTGTAAGAAGTTTGAGACAAATTAAATCAGGCCTTATGGATGATTGATTCAGGCTAGCTTAACAGAATTTATATTGCCCAGTGGAGATAGATATCGATTGCTGCATGTTTCTCCAGAAACTTATGGATAACAAGGAGAGGAGAGAAAGACTGTCTCCCATGATACTATTGTTCAAAGATACGTGGTGCTTTAAAAAATTTTGTTGAAATATAAAATTGATGCAGCAGATTACTGGTATATTCACCCTTTTATAATCAGGAATGTCCACTTTAAAAAAAATTCCCTCCTGCTCAGTAGAGAACAAGGTGAAGTCAGGGAAGGGGTAGCCAGAGAAATGTTTCTAAACTTGTTGCCATTGGAAATTCACTTTATAAGCTGTTTGTGTTTCTTTACCTCAGTATCTTCAAAGTCACTGAAGGAGAGTGAAGTGAGGCAGTAAAGGCCCTCTCTGTGTTCTCACATGCCCCCCAGCAAAGGAGCAGTACCTGCAAAATCTGTGGCAGAACATTTTAACCTACAGCTTGTGCTGTTTCCAGAAGGAATCTGTCTCTTGCAGCTGGCAGGAAGAAATTAATGTGACACAGAGCAAGGGGCTCTGCTGTTTGTAGTGTAAGGCATGATGGGGCCATGCCTTATAAAAATTTAGGAGAGAGACACCCACATGCTTTCCAGATTATCCACAGATTACTGGGCCCAGGGCTGACTAGACCTTGCCCTTTTTAGTCTGAATGCTATCTGTCTTCCTAGTCCTTGCAGGAGCTTTGTGATGCAGAGTCACAGATAATCTTACAGAGTAACCAATTTGACACAATAAACCTGCTCATTTTCAATATGAACTTTCACAACCACAGGTTCACAGTGTGGTTTAGACTAAGTCTGGGAACACTGATGATCACAGACTCACAAACAGTGCAGTTTATTGATTGCTACAACAGAATAGGATTCAGAAATTACTATTCATGAGCACACTGGTTACCATGGAGTAAAGTTTACCTGATAGGCATCCTTGTGGGGAGAGATGGGTATAGCCTGTCATCTGTCCCAGTACAGAAGGGTGACACACCTCATCTCTGAAATTACACTTGTATTATTTCATTTGAGGGTGAGGGAAAGGTAAAGTTGATGTCATTTTATCATCAGGGTTTGAGTGACTTCAGTCAAATGTGCAAAGCACTTAGAGGTTTTACTTCATTAGAGTATGCAGAGCATGAAAAGCAATATGTATTTTTGAGTTAATGAAGCAAAGTTCAGTTTTTGTTCGTGGCTGGGCCCTTCCTTGGCTTAGCTCCCATTGGCTGCATTGCTTTAAACAGAGCATGGCCACAACACCTCTGTGCCACTCCATCCTTTGTTTCCTGCCTCTCTCAGGGCAGCACAGCAGGCTCCCTCGGTGTCCTGGGGCTGCAGACTTCTTGTTTCTGGTGAATTATTGCCCACGCAGACCCTTCTCCTTGCAGTGCTTTGTCTTTCAGTGTTTCTCCACAGACTGAAGTGGCAGATATACTTTTTCTGCCCTAAAATGCCAGCAACTTAACAACAGCTACCCTTGAGATGGAGGTTTTTGACAGTTCTGGTTAGACACATCTTTCTGCCAGCTGAAGATCACAGCTTCTTTACTGTATGTGGGGCACAATTGTATTGGTCAAAATGGGATTTTTATTCTTGACGTATTCAAGAAAAGGAAAGGGTGAGGAAGAAGAAAGTGACAAGAACAATTGCCACTTCTATCTGTCCCAGTTATGGTGAAATACTGCTCTTACAGCTGCTACCGAATACATCTCTTGCTATCTTAACTTTTACTGTTATTTACTGACTCTGGTACACTCACTATCTTCTAGTAATTTCTGAGATTTAATTCCTCTAAGACATTCTCATCCTGAAACAAAAAGTTACAGTTTTAACTAAAGTATTTTGTAGCTGCTTTCTCATACTTGGACCCCCCATGTTTTATTTTCCCAACCAGATCAGTTAAGAAGTAAGAGGCTCTAAAATTTTCAGTTTGCACATATAGAAGTCTTTATGGCTCTGATATTACAGGTAATGATGGGTCTTATATATCTTTACGACATAGCAGTCATAAAACTAAAAGTCATCACAGTATTCAATATGAGCTTTTAATTGTGCTCATAACTCACTGAAAATTCCTCACTAGCTAGCCAGCATGTTGTTCAGGTTAAACATAAAATTTGTGTTTGCTAGCTGGGAGAACAGAGATAGCTTAGGACAAAACTTATGTTTTATTTTGTTTCTCCTAGTTAGATTTAAAATAAAAGAAAGCTGAAAGGTTTTAGTTACAGGTTTATGAACTTGCCTGTACAGGTAACATCCCAGTGGATTACACTGAAGTCCTATAGATCTCAGTAACCTCTTTGTCTCTCTATTACTGCCAAGTAACCCTTTTCATATTTCCTCTAGAGCACAGTAGGGAGACCATACCATATTCTTGGCAGGTCAGGAAAAGCTTATGTCTTCAACCTGAGAATATTGCTTTTCAAAGTCTTTTTTTTTTTTTAAACTCTAGCACTTACACCCCTCACTGTGTTGCCCATCCTGGTTCAAATAGTCTCCTTCCAAGACCATTAATTTTTAAGCAGACCTAAGTTCCTACACCTCCCTAGCATACTTAGGTATTCATACAAATGTACACAGACCAATCCTTAGCATAGCCAGGAGAGTTTCTAATTAACTAGGACCAAATTATCTTCCTTTTCTCTTAATGGCTTCTTAAAGAATGATTTTCTGAATAGTGAGAGAACTTAGTCTTTCTGAGAGGCCATTAAAGACAAACTACAGAAAAAGACAGATGTTTGCAAAACCTAAATATTCCTTCTGCTGGACTGCAGAGGTCCTGCATTGTTTTGCCTTTTAAACTTTCCAGTACTACAGCTTAGCTTTTACAGCTCCTCATTTAGTGTGAAACTGAAGGACATTTCCAGGGTAACTGAGTCTAACATTATGAATTTCCCAGAGGCATTCGTGTGGATGCTGTTAACAGATGGTGATTCAAGATTGAAGCACTTGAGTAACCCAGCTGATCTTCAGAAAATAAGAGGAGGAGGGAGGATGGAATGGTTTCTGGCCATCCCCATCCCAGGTGTCATCCTGTCACCTGCATCAGCTGTACTTGTGGCCATGGCTAATAGGAGTCACCTTGTGTTTAGTCTGTGTCTTCATCATGAGAAAAGTCATTTGTCAGAAAGGTGGCTGTGGGAAGGGGTCCCTGTGATGTGGGAGGTCAGTTTAAGGGTGCCACTTTCCCAAAAGCACAAAAAAACTTCACCAAAGCACACAAAAACTATGAGGAACACTCAGTAAGCAAGAATGCAAGTGCTTTACTTCCAGGAAGTTATTGTGTTAAAATTTTTGCCAGCTCAGACTGAGTATTTTTGTCAATTTAAAAGAATTCTTTTCCTGTGGCAATTACTTAAATTCTTGTTGCATACAAGCCTAGCTGAAAACCAACAAACAAAAAGGTTATCATATGTTAGTGTGCATAAACATACCTGAAAGAGAACAGTGGGAAAGAACTTTGATCTTTGACCACAATTATATATATTTACCACTAGGAAAACTTAGTATTTTAAAAAAAACTTTATTTCCTTCTTCTATCCCTTTAGTCTTTCTCTGTACTCTTACTTGACTTTCCTTCACATAGCCTACCCTGTGTAAAGCAGATCTGCTCATCTTATACATCAGACTATTGGCCTCTTTACAGGGAATTGCAATCAAGACAGGCTGCACACATAAAAACCTCACAAAGTACCAGATGGTTGCAAAATACACTGTCTTTTACCACTGTTCTCCTTTCCTTCTGAAACAAGGGGATTTGTCTGTGAGCAGCTGCATCTATTTCAGAATCTCCTTCCCTTTCTGGTACATTCTTTCCTTTTCCTGTATCGGAGTAATTGAGGTGGGAAGGCAGCACTGCAGAGCATCTGCTCAACCCTACAAACCAGAGAGAGGAGGAGCAGATTTCTCAGAGTCATGTCTGGCTGGGTTTTGAACATCTCCAAGGATGGAAACTCTACAAAACCCTGTTCCACTGTTTGTCCACTCTCCCTGTAATAAAAGTGTAGTTTTCTTTTTTTTCCCTTAAAATTTAANTTTCCATTCTCCATCTTTTCCTTTTCTTCTCTCTTTTAATTCTCTGGAGAAGTTTGAGCAGTGTATATTTGAAAGGCAGCTTTCATCAGGTAACAAAACTCAAGAGTTTGAGCTGTTTCATGGGAAAAATATGTTTTATTTTTCCCCCTCCACAGGATTAGGAAAGGAGTACCATGCTACTCTCCTTTGTCTAGAAGATGAGAACTGCACAGACCGACGTACTGCTGCATCTTCATGGG
>VXBC01001838.1:15260-64024 GCA_013399945.1 Ploceus nigricollis | reverse complement strand
AGTTCTGCGCTTCCAGCTGTGTTGGGGCAGAGATGGGAATGTTTATATATCTGTGTCTATAGATAGATTATAGATTTTATATATATGTATAGATAGATTTTATATATATATATACACACACACATATATATACAGACATATATATATATATATGCACGTATAAAATATGATACATATATATTATATCATCTATATCCCTCTAATAGGTCTCTGTTACTGCACCCTGACACTCTGTAGCTAGTGCACCTCTCACTGATAGCTCTGAATCTACCCTCTGTTGTTTCAGTGAACTAATCCATGAATTTTTGGTGAAATCTGGGTGAATTCACATGGAAGTTCGTGATTCTGGGCTGTGCAGGTTCTTCACGAACTCAGCCATGGCATCAGGAGATGGTAAACTGCACTATTTGTGAGTCTGCGGTCACAAAATCTCTACTGAACGTGACCAGGCTGATGGTGCCAAATCGGCTGAAAGCAGAAACGAAACCCAGCTGCTCCCAGCCCCTCTGATCTCCGAGGACCAGCTGGAACAGAGGGTTGTTGGGTTCTTTCCCTGCCAAAGTTCTATGCCCTTATCACAACACTGGCTTGGAAAAACAAGGGAAGGAAACATACCTTTTGAGTGATGCGGAGCATAGAAGAAACCTTCTGTCCATTTTACTCCCCTACCTCTAACAATAGCTTTAGTTAGTCTCCTGCTTAGAGCATTTTCTTCTGTTACCGGACATTTCAGATGCAGAGATTTTGCTTAATACAGGGGAATACCAGTTATTAAAATTACAGTTCTGTTGCAAAAACTTTGAGCAAACATCTTTTAGGCTCCGTTTAAATTTCCTTTGAAACTGTGCAAGCCTGGCCTGCTTTNATAGTATAAAAGAAGGGTGGTGTTGGTGGCAAAAAGGGAGAGGGGGAAGCATCTCTGCTTGCTTGGGATCGGTCCAGAGATCCTGTCTCTTCTCCTCTTTTCCTGAAGGGCCACTTTTGGGTAAGTTCTGCGCTTCCAGCTGTGTTGGGGCAGAGATGGGAATGTTTATATATCTGTGTCTATAGATAGATTATAGATTTTATATATATGTATAGATAGATTTTATATATATATATACACACACACATATATATACAGACATATATATATATATATGCACGTATAAAATATGATACATATATATTATATCATCTATATCCCTCTAATAGGTCTCTGTTACTGCACCCTGACACTCTGTAGCTAGTGCACCTCTCACTGATAGCTCTGAATCTACCCTCTGTTGTTTCAGTGAACTAATCCATGAATTTTTGGTGAAATCTGGGTGAATTCACATGGAAGTTCGTGATTCTGGGCTGTGCAGGTTCTTCACGAACTCAGCCATGGCATCAGGAGATGGTAAACTGCACTATTTGTGAGTCTGCGGTCACAAAATCTCTACTGAACGTGACCAGGCTGATGGTGCCAAATCGGCTGAAAGCAGAAACGAAACCCAGCTGCTCCCAGCCCCTCTGATCTCCGAGGACCAGCTGGAATAGAGGGTTGTTGGGTTCTTTCCCTGCCAAAGTTCTATGCCCTTATCACAACACTGGCTTGGAAAAACAAGGGAAGGAAACATACCTTTTGAGTGATGCGGAGCATAGAAGAAACCTTCTGTCCATTTTACTCCCCTACCTCTAACAATAGCTTTAGTTAGTCTCCTGCTTAGAGCATTTTCTTCTGTTACCGGACATTTCAGATGCAGAGATTTTGCTTAATACAGGGGAATACCAGTTATTAAAATTACAGTTCTGTTGCAAAAACTTTGAGCAAACATCTTTTAGGCTCCGTTTAAATTTCCTTTGAAACTGTGCAAGCCTGGCCTGCTTTGCATCATTTGAGCTTTACTGGAATCACGAAATGTGTCTGTGTACAGCCAGGAATTCTGTCTCTTGAAGGCAGCTGGCTCTTTGACAGAATTCCACATCCATTTTGATGTGAAGTTTTCACTGTCCTTAAGTTGCATATAGTACTGAATTTTCAAGGGAGTAGAATACACAGCTCACACTAAAGTTTGATGTCCCTCTGCTCACAGGCAAAATCTCTTGGATAAATACTTACCTAGTATGTAACATTTTTGTCTAGTGACGACTAAGTTGCGGTTTCCTTAAAGAAACTGAATAAGGTCACACACAAAAAAATGAGAAGCTACTGAAAAGAACTTTATCCAGAGATTTGCAGGAAAGAGGACAAAAATGGGAGGAAAAAACCCAAAAATCTTCTTTCCCGTAAGAAGGGAGTGGTAATACTTTATGCTATGTTTGGGAGCTGCAGAATATTGGCAGTAGGGATTAAAGTGTTCGTTTGTCAGCTGGGAGGGCTCACAGACAAGCAACATTGCTCAAAATTTATGTGGAAGATTGGTAGAGAGGTGCACAAAATTCTCCCCCGGCCCCTAAATACATGCTGTCTAAAGTGAACAGCTATTATTCATAGGAACCCTTGAAAAGTGCGGGTGTCAGTTAAAATACGACTTTGAGGGATTTTTATGATAGTGGGAAGATGGTTACACTTTGCCTAATTATGTACAATTTTGTGATACCACGCTGTAAATTTCAGATGAGGGAATACGTACAATATCCTAAGATTGCAAATACCTACATGTTATTAAAGAGTATTTTTACATTCAGAGTACTCCTCTTACCTATTACAGAAGGATAAAATCATGCTGATTAGAAGAATCTGATTTCTATTAAGCTATTTCCCCATACACTGTGAGCTGGCACCATGACATGAGACAAAATGCCAGATTTTACTGCAATGCTGTTCATAGTTTAATTATGTTCTAATCAATAAGGTAACTAGCAGTCACCCTCAGAAGTTCATTTTACCTATTAGAGAGCTTATTCTGATTTAAGAAAGTAATAATATTAATTTACATTTTTTAGCCAAGGCTGTAGCCCCTGCATGCTATACCATGATGAAAATAACCAGGGCTGGATTTACTTACTGAAGGACGGGGAGAAGGGGAAGTAAAAAATCACAATAAATCACATTGCACTACAAAACTGTCAGCATTTTCTGTACTGCCTGCTTCAGATGAGAGTATCAGTTTCCAGTCACAGAGATAACTGGTGTCAAACCAGCAAAGGGTCCTTACTGGAGCACACAAGTTAAATGATAAAAGTGCAGCAGTTCCCTTGTTCTCCTGCGAGTTGCAGGGGGTTTAAGATCTCAGCAGTACAAGAGGGCATGAGGAAGGAGTTCTCCCTAGGCATTAGCACAGGCACCCTTAGATGTCACTGCACTGAAAGAACAGGCAATGATGCCTAATGCAGGTATTTTCTGAGCACCTGGCTGGTCTCAAAGGAAAATGTTCTTTGCATTTCACAGTGATCTGCCTTTGTCCTTCTTCCTTGATTACTTCAGGGATCAGGTGTGTGGCTTTTCTTCCTTGGGCTTAATTCCTAGGTTCTGCATGATGTTACAGACATGCACGGGTTTTGCCTTGCACTTTCTTTTTATTGCAAACAGGTGCTGCTTCTAAACTCCAGGCAGGCAGCTTCTTAAAGTTCTCTCACGCCCATTCAACCAAGAATTCTTTTTTCCCCCTGTAGATTTGCCAAGAAAAGAGGAGTGTCCAAAATTATCTTGTGAAGTGCCTTCAACTCCAGTAAACTGGCTGAATGAGAAGTGAAAATTGTCTGCGTGGAGCTGGTAGCACTCAGCAGACCAGCTGTGCAAAAGCAGGGCTGGGCTGTTTCAGTTCCATGGATGCGCTTGTAAGAGATCTGTGTTCTAAAAAAACCCAAAAAACCCCACAAAAATGCTGGAATATGGGGTAGGGAGAATCTGTGTTTATGAATCTTCTTTTTCTTCTCGTAGCACTTAATTCAGAGGCTAGGGTGCCCAGCTGTAACTCAAGAGACACAGAACTGAAGTAACTGTTAATTTCTCTCTCATTATATTTTTTCCCCCATATAATTGCTTATTGCTTGATTCAATGTAAACAATTTTCTTACCTTATGAAGGATTTCCAATCTTTTTATGCTTCTAGAATCTAAGTATACAGCTGCAGAAACTGAATTGTTTTGTGCTGGTATTTCCATCAGAAACTGACTGTGGAATTTTCATGTCACTAGAAATTAAAAAAAATATTTTCATTTCAAACAGGAATGAAGTTGTAGCTAGAAAAAAGAAAGTTCCTGTAGAAAGGCATTTCTGAGATTAAGGAGTCCTCGCTCTTACAGAATTCAGGTGAGACAAAAGGTAAAATGAAAATATGTTCAATGATGATAAATTAAATCCTACTTTGGTTTAATGTGTTTTGGATGTGCAGAATGTTAAAAACCAGGTTGGTATATTGAGCAGATGCATTGCTTTATGTATGCCACAGGGCAGAGAAGAAGAGGATGGTGTAATGACAACTTCTGCAGGTGATAATAGAATTTGAATAATAATGAGAACTCTGTGCCCTTTTCCCTCCAGATGATTCTGTGCAGTACCTTTAAGATCTCTTGATTAACTTTTTACCTGCTCTGAATACTTTGGGAAACGTTGTATTTTGGACCATTAAAACATTTGGAAAATATGTGTGAAAAACAAAAGAAAAAACAAACAACCCCCCCCAAACCAAACCAAACCAAACCACCACCACCAAGAAACGATGACAAGAATCTGTGACATTAAATACATAAAGTTCAGCTACGGCTTTGATGATTGTGCAACTCTAATATTATGGTGTCCTGAGTCACAAAAATACATTAACTTCATCCTTTTCCCTAGGATTGTAATGGAGGGTCGCTCCAGAGAGAGCAAAGTAATCCATAACTGATGCTTTCTTTCTGTTTTTCTCCCCCATGGCAAAACATTCAGTAGGATGAGGTCTAAGATGAAGAAGAATCATGTTACATCAGGTTTGTGTATAATCTCCCTCACAGAAAAATGGTCGTTCATTGCTGACAGGCTGTGCTTTCAGGTTTCAAAGTTTCTTCAGAAATATAATGTATGTTTAGATGGAATGTGATATATATAGAATTTGGGATGAGCTGTTGTGTTCTCCCCCCACCTATTTTCACTTTTTCTAGGTAAACCTTCTTCTTCTGGAAGACAACTTGAAAAGTATAATTTATTTAATCACTTGTTGCTTGGATACTGTTAGTCTTCTTTGACCTAGAGCTGCACTCCTAAATCAAGCTTACACAAGTTGAATGAAACTCTGAAGTAGCTTTAGATTAAAAACAACCATAGCATTGCAAAGGCATAATGTTTTTTTCCAAGAATTACATAAATCTGTCTTTGTGATGGGATTTTCTTCTCTGTTCTTCCTGTGGTACAGTTAACAGTCCTAGCAGCTAGAATACAATATAGATTATTTTGTCAGAAATAGTTTTCACTTTCTTTATAAATAACCATTCTAATGACTATTTATTTTCTTTTGTGCTCTTGGAGAACACCTCAGAGACAAAATCCCTTAGGAATTCTGTACACACTTCCCCCAGGATTAAAATTTGGATAGCAAAGAAAAATTTCTACTTCATAACCAAGTAATTTGCAAACATTTGAGAATCACTTCTGCTAAAATAATATTGGGCAGTTAAACTATATTTTGTTATATAAGAGTCTTTAAAAGACAGATTTCTCTTTGAGAGAAACATACTAATTGTTGGGAAGCTTAAGATGTGTTTGTCTATATAATGTAGGTAATTTTAATATTGAGTATTAAATTTGTGTAATAGCAGGTTGAATGGCACCAATGCTTTACATTCACCACTAATTGTGTCCTCTTGGACAGCTAGAAAATGAAAAGAAAATGAAAAATCTAGAAATTAAAGAAGAGGGACTACACTTGCACCATCTAACTAAACAACCTCATTATTTCCTGGTTTACTTACTCAGTTCAGGGTTAAAACCTCACACACTTACCAGCTGATTGATGATCTATCCATAGAAATGGAAGGGACTCCCTTATGGAAAGGAAAACAAAAATTTCCATCAAAGCCTGCAGAATTTTTTATGTCTTTCTTCCACCTTTTTCCCATTCAACAAGACTTTGAAAAACAACAGGAGGGGAAAAGGGGAAATTTTTGCTTGGAAAACTGGGAGCTTGACTAACATAGAGTGACTGAATGAATGTGATAATGTTACAGCAGCAATTAAAAACCTCTCTCACACATAAAGGGTGTATTTTACAGAAAAGATTGTCTTCAGGCTGTGGAAGGTGTATGAAACAAACCATAAACTGGGATACAGGGTACTGAAAATTACTCATGAGCTTTCAGTGCAGAGGAGTTTGGTGAGTTGGGGCTTTGCCAAACTCCTCAGGTTGTTGTGTGGCCAGGTCACCTCTGCCTGATATCTGGGATAACCCTCTTACCCTCCCAGCCTTGGTAAGGCGTGGATTTAGGGCATTCCTTGAAGAGGACCTGTGCCAGCCCACTGAAAAATTACTGGGTAAATGAGCATGAAATTTGGATTCCCTGAAGCATTAACAGCCAGCTACATTCAGGATAACACACCTGGCAGAATTGCCACCTAAGCAACTGTGAAATAATTGCACAAAGATTGAATTTGAAGCCCAGGTACTAATTCCTTCCTTTCAGGGACCATTACTGACTGGCATGCCATCAATACATTGTTGTAAGCAGTTTTAACACTGTTCAGATGTCCTTGCCTCTATCTCCAATCCTTCATAGAATGACCTGGAAGAAAAACCTTTTTTTTTTTTCAATAGGTTCTTCCCTGGATCACTGAATTAGCCATCTAGCTCTAGTTAAAAGATAAGTCTGGCTTTGATAAGCGTGACTCTAATCATCACAATAAAACAACTGAGTGAGTGGTGAATCAAGATCACAGGAGATCTATGTAGAGGGAGATGAAGTAAATCACTCAGTCAATCACAGCAGGGCTTTTTACCCCACCTCTCTCTCACATTTATTTTTGTGTCTAAGTGTGTGCCTCCTCCCTTGAGAACACACAGCAAGAACTTAGTGACTAAAAGTCTTTTCACCTGCACTATGCAAAATGATAGTGATGAAAAAGGTATTGCTTTCATCCATCAAAAAATTTGATTACAGGAAGCATGCAGATCATCTTAACTTTATATTTTAGAAATGTTCTTTCCAGTTTCACAAGCAATGAAAGTATTCTTAGCTAAAAAGCTGGCAGAATAATTTTGAGTTTTTCAGTAATTCTATCTATAGATTTTTTTCTTCTCATTTAGAATCTATAATTTTTTTTCTGGAGAGGCCTTATGTTGTCTTCTCTTTTAAAGATTGACAGAAAAGCTGTCATGCCTTTGGCAGACTATCATTCATGAGACCAATATTAATCCAGTTTTTAGTAGAGCAATTAGAAAGTCAAATACCAGAGATAGTGTAGTTTCTATTAGCTTGAACTAAGCTGAATATAGAAGCTATGAAAATGAGGAACATTTTATTTTAAAATTTATTAGAATGACATAGCTGAACATGTTCCTCCATTTGTGGTCTTCCGCATAAAGTATGCTCATAAATGACACGTTAACTCAAAAACCAGATAGTTTACAGAAAAGAAAGCAAATTGCTCTCGTTTGAGTCTCTCATTGTGTCTTCAGAAGTTCAGACTAATGAATTTGCATTGTAAGTGAGTTAAAGCAAATGAATAACATGGTATATCTCACCTTTAGGGCATATTCTAAGGGAAGATTTTAAATGTTCTGTCTGTTTTTTCTTGGCTATTTAAAACTTCTTTGGAGAAAATAAGGCAGCTTTTATCATATCAGTGATAACAGGGACTTCTTGAAGGTGTAATTACTTCTGTTCTTCCTCATCAGGAGTTGTTTCCCAAAGTAAGGAAGGTGCTGGAGCTTTATGTGCCTCCTGCCATGCAGGAATTGCTTTATTAATGGACTTAGGCCAGCTTTACTAAGAGATGCTGACATCTGGGATGCCCCTCCCTACCCAGCTCCCCAGCACAAGCCTCTGCTCTAGTGATGGTTTCAGAACAGGCTTGAAACAAAAGAGATTTTTATGTGCAAGAGCCTGTAAAGTCTTCCCAGCACTACAACAGGCTGCAAAAATTTTGATCAATTGTGATCACATGACATGAAAGTTTTATATATCTCTGATTAATGTTTTCACTGTGCTTTATTCAAAGCATTAAATCACTGTTGCCCATGCTTGGGAATACACATTATTGTTGTCTCAGGTCCCACTGACTATAACATGCACCACTCAAACAGGTGCAGTTTTACTGAGTAAGGCTGACTGAGTCTCAGCTTTACCAAGCCAAGGGAAAAGGAACTGTTTGCTTAGAAACAGCACTGTGGTAGGATTTAGCTGAGGTACATTTTTGAGTTTATAAGCTTTACAAATTAATTTGGATTAGGAGAAATTCAGACAGCCTTAAAAATTTACATTTGATGCCACAACAACTTAGCTCATTTTTATCCATCATGATACATAGGGCATGACATCTTTTTATGCTGTTCTTTAACAATAAACAGTTCTGACATAGCCATTTTTTACATATATGTACAGCTGAGACACAATAAAGTCTGATGATAGGCTTGAAACAAAACAGGCAATGAAAATTGGTATCCATTATTTAAAATATTTCTTTCCTTACACACTGTTTTCTTTGATGGGTGTTTGAAATTACAGGTTCTGTATTTCTGGTGCTGAACACAAGCACAAGATGAAGCTCAGGCTGCCCAGTCTCACCAGGGGATTCTCCAGTTTGCATTCCCAGAATGGGAAGGGTCAGCAACTCGACAGCAGTACTGTTAAAATAAACAGTCACCACTTCCACAAAGGGTTGCAAAACTGGACATAAAGTGCCTGGGAATAATTATGACACACAGTCAATAATTGTCAACTTCCTGCATCTTTTGTTTACCTTAGTGTGTTGCTTCAGGGGTGAAAGTAGCAGGCAGGTGAAAAACTGATAATTTGGGTGTTGGGGTTTTTGTTTTAGGTGTTTTTTGTTTGTTTGTTTTTGTTTGTTTGTTTGTTTGTTTGTTTTTGTTTTTGTTTTTGTTCGGTTTTTTTTTTGTGGGTTTTTTTTTTGGTGTTTTTTTGACCATAGTGCTTGAAGGAAGAGCAGAGGATTTTGTTGCTATTCCATTCCCCAGAGTTAGAAATTTTCTGAGAGTGCTTTGATGCTCAGTGTCCAAGTGGGAAGGGGAAAACTCCAGGATTAGGAGTTTCCTTTCACCAGTAGAGAGGAGTCCTGTTTTCCATCCTACCTGAGTTAATGGTTTAGTTACCCACTTATCTCACTTCCTGATTTTAAATCTGCCTAAAGGCAGATTGTGTGAAGCCACTTTCTGCAGCAGTGTTTTGCTCTGTTCTGACAAATTAGTGATCATTTTCCCTGTGTACTGTTAAATGAGCTGCAGAGTGTGCAGCAGCTGAATTTGACTTTTGGGTACAACTTTATGACAGCACTTATGGAAACAGCATTTGTGGAAATCAGCTTTTAGAGACTACAGTCCAGAAGGATCTTTATCACTATCGTTTACTATAAAAGATGTTCACATTTTGCTTTTTAAGTGAATTAGTTGGCTGAGAATGTCTTTTATCATTCAGTTTTCCTCATAATTTTTATCTGCTCTGGACATACAGTATATTATTAGGATGCCTTGTCACTAGCAGGTTATTTGGTTAATATTTTAAAATACAGGAAGAAAAAAAAGTGGCCAAGAATGAGAATAAGAGCAAGAAAATGAAAATAGATTAAATAGATAAATGTTAAGAATTGGTTTTAATAGGAATACTGACAAAAGCCTAGATATAAGACATTTTTCTGGAGAAAACAGTATGCTCAATAGTGAAAAAAATACATTTATGGCTTTAAGACAGCTTTTCAGAGCATCCAAACAGAGATGTGGCTCTGCACAGATGCTGGGAGCAGCAATGAGGGCTCACTCTGCACTGACATAAGCTGAGCTTTGAGTTTTAGTACCCGGCTTACAAAATAGAGCTCCCTGATAGAAGGAGGAGCAAAGTAGCTCTTGTTTTGCAAAGTGTAATTGTTTATCTTCATTGCTGCTGGAGCACTGCACCAAGGGGATGATTTACAGGCTATGACCAGCCTGGGCTTATTTTCTCAGCCATGCAGATGACTTCTGTGTCAATTGGTCTCTGAGTACATTGCCAGCTTCTACTTTCCCAACTTCTAATTAGCTAAAGATCATTAACAAGGAGGGCAAGGCCATGAGACAAGATGCCTCTCATGTTCCAGGATAAAAGCTAATTATCTGAGTTCAAGAGAAAAAAAAAAAAATCAACATCATGATGCAGTTTAAGATAATTGCTCACTCTACACAACTCTGGAGCAATCTTTCCATGTTTTAAGACTGTTATTCTGTTCTCTAGTCTAAGTGACCCTGAATTTTTTCAATTTTTATGTAGTGAGTACCAGGGGTTTTATTTTTTTCTGAACTCCTAGGCTTCAAGGTTTAGTTTTCTCTGCTTTGGTGTGACCAGTTTGGCTTGTGTCATCCACTGTTTTGCTTCCTTGTTTTGGAGCAGCAGAGCTTTGCTGATACATTCTCAGACAAATTAGGTCCCTTTTAATAGAGCTATTGACTGGTCAATAATTCCTTAAATTAATTGATGAAGTTGATTATCTCTACTCACACAAAGAGGTTAATTGTATCACGTAAGTGATTTACTTGCTCTTCCTTTCTGCTGCTCATTCATTATTGTCTCTGTGGATGTGGATGTGTGGATTTATAGCATGTGTGTGCACACTTTTGGGGAGAAGTCACAGCAAGGGTTCTGTCTTAGGGTCAGGAAATCAAGTAATGAGAAATATTTTGTAACAACTCACCATTATGTGAGGTCTTCCTCCTTGTTAGCTCTTGGTAAAATTAGCTTCTTAAAACTGCCAGAATGGAGGGGAGTCTGCATGCATCCCATATCTAAATAGTTTTAAGTGAGGCTTAACTGACCCAATGTCTTAAATTGTATAGGGAAAAACACAAACCAGATTTTTCAAGAGTCCCAGTTCCTTAGAGGACACCTGGAGATGAGATCAGGGTCAGGGATGGGGTTGCCCAGAGAGCCTGTGGAGTCTCCCTCACTGGGGATATTCTTGAACCACCAGGACACAATCCTGTGCCCCGTGCTCTGGGATGGCCCTGCTGGGACAGGGAGGTGGGACCAGCTGACCCACTGTGGTCCCTGGCCCACCCTGCGGTTCTGTGATACCTGATGCTAAGAAAATCTTACCTGGTTTGGTTTGTGCCAAGCAGCAATGGTCATAATCTGAAAAGGGGAAGAATCTGATTTAAAAAAAATATAGAAGAAACTACAGTGTAGCGAGTCTGGCAGAGGAGTAGGGACCCAAGGCAGCTGTGAGAAACAACTTGTAAAATTTTCCCTCCTGTCTCAGGAGATTTTCAAGACACGTCTGGATGTTGTATGATCTTGAGCTGTCACTCTGAATTATTTACCTGAGTAAAATGTGGGTGAATTCAGTCAGCTGGTATTTTTCACCATGGCTGGCAACTTGCAAAAACTATCTTGAAAAAATTTTTGGTGCATTGCCTTTGCCCCCAGTGATACAATTCCCTTTAAAATTTTCCAGCTGTGGTGTCTTGATTGTTGTCTGAACTAAGTGTATACACACCATGCTACACCAAAGGCAAATGGTAAAGGGAGAAAGCACAGACAAACATTCAAGCTGAAAAACACTTTTCAGACCTTTCAAATACCAAACACTTCGCACAGGGGAGGAATGGACAAGTTTCCAAACTATTTGCTAAACAAAACAGAGACTAAATTCTTTATGAATAGGATTAATAATTGAATAGTCAGTCAGCTTTAGTTCTAGTTTTCTTTCCCTCTGCTGCATTCCTGTGCTTACTAAATTATTTCAGAACACAAGTTCCCAGGTGATCAACTTTTCTCACCCCTGGCAAACTTCTAAAAGTCAGAGAGGGGACAGGCACATCTCTTTGGAGGTCAGGTTCATGATTTAGCTTATTATAAACAACATTCCCTACTTTGCTTCTGGAGAGGAGAAAGTAAGATGGAGTGTAGAATAGTTGAACAAGGAAAGAGAGAAAAACAGGTGAAGGGAAGGTAAAATATGAAGTGGTGTTTGCAAACAAAAACTTCCTCTGTTTATCCATTTATTTGGATTTTTTCTTCATATTCATATTTCTTGTGTAAATTTACCCACTGTTGCCTTTTGGAATGATCACACCAGTCACAACCTTACCCAAAACCGTGCCTGGCTTCCAGGATTACCGAAACCTTGCATCCTCTTTTTATTCCACTTTGGTACACCTATATCCAAGCTCAAGCCAAAATGACATTAATTTTATGCAGATTGGTACTTCTGTGATTTGTAGGTGAGCCTCTGCTTTGGCTGGAGTGCTGACACACCTGTGAATATCCACCCCTTCCTCACAGAGCTGGAGGAGCACAGAGAGGCCAGAAGGTTTTCTTCAGAATCCAGGAAGTTCATTCCCAAGTAATTTAAGGAGAGGGAGCAGGTGGGAAGTCAACTTCTTTTGCCAGGGTCTGTTCCAGACAATTCCATCTGTGCCAAGGAGCTACAGCCGAGCCTGGCTGAGCCCCTCAGCCGCAGGTGGGGCTGAATGGAAATGGGAACCTCTGGGTGAGTAAAGGAGTGAGTGCCCTGCAGGTACAGCGCAGAAGGGGGATGAGCACAAAGGGGCAGGTACTGCCAAGCAGCCCGGAGCTGGAGCAGGTGTGCCAGGTCTGGTGAGGGTCTGAGAAGACAGAGCTGCACACGAGAGGGCTGAGGGGGACCTGTCCCTGCAGGGCTCCAGGCGAGGGGACTGGGGGGACATCAGGCCCTGGGGAGGCCCTGGGGGAAAGGTGCTGGGGTGTGTTTTGTCTTTGTTAAAACCTGCATTGGTTTTAACTGGTATAAATTAAACTTCTCTTCACCAAATTGAGCTGGACTTGCCTGCAGCAGCAGCTGGCAGGCAAAATCCCTGCAGCCCTCTGGGCCCACAGCCTCTCCCATCCCACTTCCATTCACCCTGCTGAGGGTGACTGGCAGGAATGGATGGATGGATGGATGGATGGATGGATGGATGGATGGATGGATGGGTGTTCTCTCACCCTCCGCAGCTTTAAAGCTGCAATCAGCCAGTGCTGGAGGCTTGTTCTTAGAACGTGTTCTGTTCTGCTGCCTCTGATTGGGAAGAAGTGGAATTGGTGGCCCAAGTGAGTGCCTTCACTCCTGTCTTCCCAGAGACTGGGGGCATGGCAGTGTGTGAATACCTTGCCTTGGTATCACATCACTTGCACATTAATTGCTTTTCTCGTTAGCATTGGCACCCCTCAGATTTAAGAGAGGATCAGAATATAATTCTTATTTCCCACCAGAAGAGATGAAATAACAGACTGCAAACCCTGCAGCTGAATCTGCAGACAGGGGCTGATGGCAGCAGTATCTCTCCATAATTCCCAAAACAACAGAATTGCTGTTGTTGTTAACCTATTTAGGAAGTTGGATTTTATTTCAATCATAAATTAAAGCATTTCCAGTAAGTGATGCTTGATACTTCATAAATACTTCATAAACTAAACGTTCCTTCTGATGCCTGCAAGCTCAGATGTTACACTTCACATCATTAAAATCCTCATTTATGACCTTTGCAGCAGATAAGTCATAGCCTCTTTCAACTGATGGATTTTATTATTATATCATTATATGTAAAATTACAGTGGGAAGATGTTTACTTTACATGGTTCAAAGACATGCAGAGTTACAGACCAAGAGCTTCCATGAGCTCTCACAGGAAGCAAATTTAGTGTGTCCTCTGTTTTCAGGAATTGAGTGCAGTGTGTGCATGGGACAGGCTTTTATGTGCAGAGCTGCCACATGGCTGAAAAAAAGAAGGAATGAAATAATGTTTAAATATTCTGTGTGTTTGCATCAGAGTGCTTGTAAGAAAGGTCAGGTTTGCTTTAGCATCCTAAAGGCTACTGAGTTTTGTTTCCAGCACAATAAAAGGCTCAGTGACTATGAGAAAACAGAGAGTTGTGTAGCTCAAATCTATTCAGAGTGGCAGCAGACTAGACTTCTTGTGAAGTCATTAAGGATAAAAGGGTGGGAGGGAAATCCTTCTTACTAAAATCAAAGGGTCAAAATAGTTTTGAGAATATCAGGAATTGCTTTGACTTTAAGCAAAAGAACACTGTGGTAAAATTCCTGTGCACTGTGCAGAGGTTCTAGTTTTTATTTTACATCTTAAGAGAAGAAGTGATGAGATGTTATTTGCATTTAACGATGCTCCAAATTGTCATTCAATGCCGATTGAAGTCAGGTTACCATGAAACTACTTTACAACAGGTTTGTTTTATGAACACTTCATGGACATGAGCAGCACTAAAGGCACCATCAAGTGTCACAAAAATTATGTAGCAATGCACCTCTGAATGCAATTTTTATTTGCTGTGTTTTCTAATCAGCAAATACAGGTCAAAAACTGCACTGCCACTGAGAGTTACTTTATTGCAGTGGCCCATGAATTTGTGTATAATCAGCTTGCACAAGCTGGAGGAATTAAAGTTACTAGAATGTCACACTTGGCTTTCTAGCAAAGACCAGCAGCCTAGGGTTTGGGAGCTTCAGTGTGAAGGAGAACAGAGCTGTTCCTTGCTGTGCTAGGTGTGTCACCAGGTGCTGCTCACACACATTGAAGTGAGGTTTCTGACATGTCGCAGCACGGTGTGAGTGAAGACTGTCAGGAATTTCTTCTGAAAGTGCTCTTCTGAAACCTTGGACACCCACTGTAAGGGCACAAGAAAATCCTGTTTTCTTTCCCATGTGTCTTCTACCTAAGTAGTCCTTGCACTTCCTGTGAGGCTCTCTCTTTAATGTTTTCAGATATGATTTTAGAATAGCACATACTTTTTTTTCCCTGAGTCATCCCTTTAAAAAATGCTACTCCCTGTGCAGTGACCTAAACAGCTGAGTTTGTGTTTGTATCCACCAAATGAGGAACACACTACAGAGACTCTTACAGCTGATGAGGCACAGCCCCACTGTAGACCTATCTTCAAATTCACATTAGCAGCTGGCTATGAGCTGGCATTGTTCCATGGACTTAATAGTTTCACAGATTTTGGGGACAGAAGGGGCCATCATTGCAGTCGGTGTGCCTCTCTTCCCATGTAAAATGAACCTCAGAATTTCAGCAGATGATTCCTGTGTAAAGCCTGATGACCTTCACTGAAACTGGAGCACATGTTATAGAAAAATGCCTGTTTTATTCAAATGATCAGGCAATGGGGTATTCTCCATGGCCATTCCACCTAGCTAGTGGTTGATAACACTTTCCTGATAAAAGATGTGTGTGATAAGCAGCTTAAATTTTCAACATCTGAAGACACTGTTTTCCATGTTCTTTTCTCAAACAGATCATTATCCAAGGTTTTCTTATAGAGACAGCCAGGTCAGGGTCTAGTCCCTTCTGGCATTGCACACATTTCATACCAGCTAAGAAGCTGACCTGTTATGTCTTAAGAAATGCAAAATATATACAAAGAAGTAAAGCTTATGCCTGTTAATAAGGCAAGCCCCAAACTACACACCATTAACTGTGTAAGTGGAACTGAGACCCTGACATGTGGATTGTGTGGACTGATTTCAGCAGTGAATTTATCTGAGAGCCTCATGAGCTGCACACTTCCCCTGACAGCTCATGTACCTTGGTACTGACCTATGTCAGTCAAGAACACAGCTCTCCACAAGCTGGTTTGACTGACAAGTCAAGCTCCAGCTGGTTTAATTTCAAGCTGTCTTCGCCCTGAAAGGGCAATATTACGAAAAATGCTGTTGAATTGCATGCTCTCTCTTTCTGTTTTGTAAATGTCTGCAACAAACATCTTGAAGGGTTTGGATTCAGGACTGGAGTAATGGAGTTAAGAGACAGTGCTGAGGGGGACAAGGCTCATGGCAGAGGGCAGGTTTGTTTCCCAAGGTGGCTTTGTAAGCAGCAAATTTACTTGCTGGAGGAGGAGGAAGCCTTGGGGACTGGATGGCTTGACACAAACTAGAGGAGAGTGAATTCATCAAGAAACTTGGGGATTTCCTCAGGCAGCTGACTGGTGGCTCCCAAGGACTCCCAAGGCAGAAGAAGCTCTTTGTATAAAAAAACAGAGGGTAACAAATCCCAGAAAGGAAAGGAATGGAGGATGTGAGGTATGAAATGGAGAAGAGCTTGGAGATGGAGCAGCACAGACCACTGTGTGGAGATATGTTAGCTTTTAATTTACTGTTTTATTTAAACAAACTTAAAAATGGAATTTGTCCCCAGCCACAGACAGGGAACACACAGCTGTGGTTGCATTTGTGAATGCTGCCCTTAGCTGCAACCTAAAGATTCTGGTTAAATGGCTCTTTATAATGAAAGCTGTTTAAGTTTTCATTCTCATCTGGGTGGTTTTTGGGTTGCATTTTGTCTTGAATTTGAATTTGTCAAGAAGTCAAGGGTGCCCATGGTAAACTTCTGCTTCAGTTGCCTGTGGATAAATCCAGAGTAAAGTGAGTGATTCAAACTGAGTTAGTCAGTACTTATAGAAAAACAAAAATGAAGCCATAATTAGATTTTTGGAAATGTTCTTCTCTCTGATGGCCTGTGCACTTGTGGAGCTGGCTGAACAGAGCACCCACCACGTGTCACACAGGTAACCCAAGAGAGCTCACAGGGCTGTGGGAGGAGGCGCTCCCTGCAGGGGCAGCCTGATGATCCGTGGGGCAAAAGGGAACAGAAACACACTTTTCTGTCTGTTCTCTTTTTTCTGTGCCACATCTCACACTAATAACTATTGATCCAGTGCTGGGAGATGAACAAATCTGATGTTCTGTCAAGGAGAGAAATAGTAGTTTGTTACTATCAGTGTTAGAAGCACAAGTCTGCCCTTAAAGTGTTTGCTAACTGTGGACATCATCAAGGCTTTTAAAAATGGTCTTGTGTTTTTTCTCACAGAGTTTTCTGTTGATGAGTTCGTAGCACTTACTGTTCTACATTTGCTTCAAACTTTATCTTGAAGAAAAACTCAGTGTAAATAGCATAAACTTTCCATGTATTTTGCTGCATATAGATTCTCATTAGTCTCCTTGTAGTGATGCATTAAAAGGCTTATAAACAGCCATCCTTTTTATAAACTAATTTTTTCAAAGTTGTGCTTCTGAAAACAATGTATTCTCTCTAATTTCTCCTATTTGTAATTTTTTACTAATTTAGATAATATTTATTCACAAAAAAAGAGAACAATTTTCATCCTTTGCCAGATACATTGTCTTTGCACTGCCCTAACACTTTTAAATTAGACAAACAAATCAAAACAGATATTATGTTGACCATTTCACAGCACTTTATCACAATATGCTAACAGGTTTCCTTTCCTTGTTACCTTTGTCAGATTTTGGTTCTCTGCTGCTCCACGTCCCAGTAAAAGCAGAAAACCTATTGTGCAGTCATTGTGCACTAGTGACACCCTTAAAAGCTTTGTTTTGGTAACCATGTGGGTTACAGGAGGGGGCTCAGTAAAGGCAGTAGAATGTTTTGTCATAAAACCTCCAGACCTTTTTTTTGACTAAACCTGCTTTTCCCACTCAGTTATTCTATTCTCATTAGCACATGGGTTGTTCTTCATCTCATAATTATCAGGCATCTTGAGGGCAAGGCAAAATTCTTCTGCAACTTTGATTCAGTTTATCTAAACCAAACATGGGTGGGGACAGGGAACTCAGAATACCAATTTCTAAGTGAGTGTTGAGAACCTGCTTTAGTTGCAGGGATGTGTAAGCTGCCTCTTTTATTACTTGAATCATACCCTAAGAATACCCACATTTAAGCTTAAACTTGTGATTGTATCAATAGTGAAAAACCTTTCAGCTGTGCCTGCCTGTTTCTGATTAATTTGTTTTAGACATAATCAAAACCTCTGGATTTTATTCAAGAATGAAAAAAACGGACTTCTGAAACATGAAATATCCTAGGATATGGAACATTTCCTAGCCAGACCCAGACAGCTTTATTAGGTCTCATCCTAGTGCATCCAGTTTTGTACTCTTTAATTTACTCTGGACAGTTAGAATGTATCTGGGTTTTTTTTTTGTCTGATTTTTGGGTAAGGAGAAAATCCAGGTCCAACATTTATTTGCACGAGGAAAAGTCTTGCATATAAGTAGAATTATGTACCTGTATGAAAGAACGTCTCCATGGATTGATTGCAGCTCTCAAAATTACTGAAGCAGAAGACATCTCTTGTAGGTAGTGTCTTTAAGATGTCTGCAGTCTTTTTCCTTATGAATAATCACTGAGCAGCTGAGAAAGTTATTACAATATTATTATTATCAATCCCCTGCTAAATCCTGCAGATTTTTTAATATTCTGGCATTAGCCTTTTTTAGGTTTAATCAACAATTTTTACTCCTCTATCCCATGATATCAAGGAGTATGTCAGTGCTCTGCATTTCAAACATTTTAATAATCACTTTACTTCAATGGCTGGAAAAGCATTTTTAAAATGAAGTTAGGAAATCTGGTAGAGAGATTTTAGATTATTTTTAAAAGCTTAAACCTTGCAGGTGATATTGCTCCATAACTATTTTAGCAGAATGTTAGCTGAAGTATTTCCATACCTTCTCTCAGTATTTACTCACATGTGAACCAAGGATCTGAACTATTAAATTTGCAGTGTTAGATGCTCAAGTTGGACTCAATGCTCTTTAAAGACTTTTCTAATCTGATTTGATTCTATGAGTCTGTTTTTCTCTGCTTTGGCTTTGAATAAACTGAACACATATGACTCAACATTATGCTTCCAAATTCCCTTTGCTGACAAGACTAGTATCCACTGCAATGTTTTGTAGATTATCAAAGAACAGTAATTAGTTTTAGCCATTGGTGAGCTCAGTGTATTAAACACCATGAAAAAATGCACTAGAAAATAGATGTCCAGTTTTAAAATAATTAGCTCAACAGCAACCTTTACCCCTGCAGGAAAACTTATACTTTTTTCCTACAACGATAAATTTTAATGTTTTCCCCCAAGGAGCTTTTAAAAATATAAATAATTTTTTTCTCCTCTTTGGGTACATATAGGATAATTTGCATTTATATTATCAAACGAAAATACAATAAAAAGTCAACAAACTATTTCTGATCAAAAGCAGACCTGCAATGTGCATGAGTCAGATAAATCTATAGGAGAAAAAGAAGATTCTGGTCTTCTTGTAGATTCCCTCGCAATGGAGAAAATTACATTAAAAAAATATTCTGTCCCATTCAAGAGAACCTATTAAGTTGACCTGGTTTCACTAAAGATATTAAAGAGAACCCACCCCATAAACTACCCATCAATGCTTCCAATTTCACGTTACCTGAGTATTTGCCATCCATGAAATAGGAGGCTTTATTTTAGAAACAGCAGCATGAGGTATTGCTGGAGCAAATCCTAATTTGTGAGGTGGAATGTTACAAGCTTCCACCCCCGAGATTAAAGATGTGTCCAGTCCCAGCATTCTCAACCCAGTGAGGGGAAAGGGAAGAAAGGCCAGAAAGGGAAGGATCTACATCAACCAGGTTTTAGACCATTTCTTAGGAGGACAAATCAAGAAGCTGCATTCCCACTCAGAGTTAGCAGAGACAGTGAACTTCCCCCCAGGGCATTTCAGAGATGGACCCAGGTGCTTTTTTTTCCTGATCCTGCACATGGGAGGGTTGATTCAGTCCATGGGAATGGGGAATTTGGGATGTATAAACTGGGTTAAAGGACAGGGCAGTCACACCACCAAATCCTCCTGCAGGATGGGTTTGGATCTGTGAGTCTCCTCTGAAAGCACAAAGTGATTCACCCACCTGGCATGCAGGTGTGAAAATTCAATAGGTTGTTAAGCATTCAGGCTTTTAAAATTATTTTTACTTCCTTGGAATTTGTGTTTCTCAGATTCTGTTTACTGAATTTTCAGATTTCATGAGTCAGGAGGGAGGGAGAGAGGAAGTAAGGGAAAAGGAGGAGAGGAGGGAAGGGTAAGGTAGTGGTGAAAGCGGAGGGGAAAGGGAAGACAGGTAGGAAAGGGGAGAGGGAAGAAAAGGGAGTGTAAAACAGAGGAAATCAGTGTAAAGTACAAAATCACCAGCTTTGAGCAGCTTATTATTGACGTTCTGATAGCATTACTGTTTTGTCAGAATTGGTGTTATGACAGAGGTGCTGCAGCACCAGCAGTGGTTTAGGGAAAACTGTGGCCAAGCCAATACTGTTGTTCTACTAATTCATTTTACAGCTACCCCCTAAATTACTCCTACTTTACTGGTAGAGTAGTCATTGAGGTTTAATTAAACACACAGGATATAAGTGAAAACATTTTGTAGTGCAAGAGGTGCATCAGATGCAGATAAAAAAGAACTGTGAACTCAAAGCTCATTGCTTATTTTGAGCAAAAAGAGACCTAATGTTGCCAATCTCTTGCAAAAATGGATTTTGAGTGCTGTTTGTGGCAATGTTTTAGTAAACCTGCAACTCCTTTCTGATTCTAAGTAATAATTTTAATACTAATAATTCTAAATACTTATTGCCTTATAGGCCTGTTCTACAGTCAGTGGCAAACCTGGCACATACAAAGTTCTCTTCCTTAAAGCACTGAGATAATAAGCATGCTTTGGAGAAATGCTACATGTAAGAACCTTATTTAATGAGTTGCAGTCCTCTTCTTTGATTAGAAAACCAGTTTTGAGGAAAAAAAGCAGGTTTCAATGCATAAGCAGTTTCTGCACTCTGCAAGAGTCCAAAGCACAAAGAAGCTGGAAGTGCCTTATGGAGTGGAAGGTTAAACTTCAATGATTTCAAGGGTCAACAAACACATAATGGCCTTACCCAAGCATTGTTTGGAATGCCTGGCTCAGAACTGCTGTCAGAGGAGTCAGAATGAAATGCTTTGTTGTGATTCAAAGTGGGCTCAATATGCTGACAACATCTTATCAAAGTGAGGCAGCTCACAGGAAACAGTGAGATTCTCAGGAAACTGAATTTTCTGATACAGCAGGTCCTGAGAAGTTTCTTTAGTCAGTCCTGACAAGAAGGACGTGATGACAGTTTGCACTCCTCTTTTCTGCTGAACTCCTCTCTGTGTCCTTTGTTCCTGTGAGCATCAAAGTGTCATGCTGACTATGAGTCTGCAAAACACACTTCATGTCAGAAAGGGTCTTATAATATTTATCTGTAGCTTCTACCTGTGATTTTAATCAGAAGATGAGAGTAAAATAGAAGTGAAAAATAATTTCATATCTGTAAGTTCTGTTTTCACCTAAGTTCCTCCTTTTCAAGGGTATTCAAGCACTTGGAGGGAAGGACAGATTTTGAATGCCTGAGATGAGAAGCCTCTTTGAAAACACATCCTTCTGGATCACAGTAGTGCTTCTGAACAAAGTGCATATTCAGAGCTGTGAAGCTGCCAGTAGACAGGTGCTGCTCTCTTCTGTGCTGTTCAGAAGGTTCACCCTTCTGAAATTGCTTACCTGCCTCCACTGACTGCCCAGAGAGCTGAATTTCCATTGCTTGGGCTACCTGCCAGATTAACTGGTTTTAGAAGCAGCCATTTCATGACCAAATCTATTTGTCCTGAAAAACTTACTTATTACTATCACCCCATGATGAGTTGGAAACACCTCTTTACACAGAGTCTCTCTTGATGCCAAACCTTCTGCATCATCTGTGTTTCTCTTAAAGCTGTTAGCATTGATATGTGGAAGAGAATACTTACCTTTTTCTGCTTTCCTAAATTACTATCACTAAACCCCCTGGGGTTTTTATGAAATCTGACCTATTCTGCAGAGTTCCTAGTATTCCAAGAGATTGAGACTGTGTATTCTAGTAGCTGACAGAGGAAATACAGAGGGTTAGAAGCACTTTTTTTTGTTGTTGCTCCATCTGTTTGGACTCAAGGACTGAGCAAGGAACAAATGAGAAGAAAATACACAATAATATATAAGTTATAGCTCGGAAGTTTTATTGCCAATAAAAAACCACTTAGATAAATAACCAGTTTAGGGGTTCTCCTCAGAGCTGCTAATGGAGTGGAAAACTGCATTGCTCCAGGACCTGCTTGGCTTCCATTAGGTAACTGTTAAGTCATCTTGTTCAAGTCCAAGACAGCAGTGGGTTCAGGATATTTTTCTGACATGTATTCCTAGTATGCTGTAATGTTAATTTTTAGTGGAGAAACTTAATGGAGGTTTCACATGACTGGCACATATTAATGGCATGTGGGGTATGTAGTTCATATTTGAGTCTCAGTTGCTCAGTTATTGTTGCTGTTGTTAAATCTGAACATCAGAGTTTTTTGATTGTGGTTTCACAAGCAATACCAAGTTTTTTGGGGTGTGAACAGACATTTACTGGTGTTTATTAGTTCCTGCTTCTGCTTCCAACAATAGTTAAGTTTAGAGCTCCCAATTATGAAACGGACAGGGGCACATCAAAGCAGGTAGTAAATATTTGCTAACTCTACTTCATAGGCATGAGGTTTGCCAATGTTAAGAGGAGCTTATATAGCATTAAGAAATACAACATTTTCTATTGATAGTAAATTAAATTACTTCCTTCTTTGTAGCTAGTGAAAGTACATTAGATTCATTTACCAAGGAGGAGATGGAAAGATGGAAAAAGTTAAGGAAGAATTGTTGCCTCTTACTGAAGTACATAGTTTTTGTGGAGAATTCCTCCTCTCACAGCAGGCTTTGTAAGAAAAACATACTCCCTGAACCTACGGATTTTATTAAAAAGACATTGAATCTTATTCCCACAGGTTACATGCTCAGCACACACTATATATTGTTCTAAGCCAAGGCTTTACTTTAAAGCAAATATATATTCACTTGTATACTCACACAGCGAGGCTGTGTCAGAATGAGCATTGCTTGCCAAAAAACAAAGTGCACAGGCTGAATGCTGAGCGAAATTCAATAGAATTTCTCTGTTGGAGGAGAGGAGAATGGGAACCTTCTGTAGTTGATGGCTTGACCTTGTGATTAAGGTGAAGTTGTGCCATTTTCTCACCATTCTGCTGGTGAGGAACAGCCAGTGGTCTGCCCCCAGCTCGGACGTGGCTGCAGGGGAAGCTGCAGGGAAGAGGAAAAACAGACACAACTCAAGCCTCCTGAGATTTTCCTGTGAAATCATGGGGAGATCCAGGTGGGTTAGCTTCCTGTACAGCAAAAGACTTTTGGAAAAAAATGGTTATTTCTAATGGTATATTAGGTGAGAAAATGCAGGGTTACTGCTTGAATTCTGAAATGGGACATACTGAAATTGTCATCTTACAGCTTCACTGACTGCACCTTGTCATGGCCAATAGGACCAAATCCTAAACTGCAGTAAACCAGACTGCCAACCTCAGAGTCTCTGGACTTTGTTATTTCACATAAGTGAGAAGTCCTGAGGGAAAACTGTTGCCACCATTTTTTCTGAGAGATGGTCATGCTTGGATGGTAGCCTGTACATCTATTTAAAGGCTGGAAAACAACAGACTTTGGAAGATCCATGCATGAATTACATGTGCTGAAAAAAATCCCATGGTAATAAATCTACATACAGCAAAACCTCTGCTCTAACTATAATTTGAGAAATGACCAAACTCAACTCAGATTTTATTTTACACTTTTGTTTAAAATATTGTGCAAGCTACATTAAGATCTGTTAAATGTGAGTGGAAGTGTTGAGGCCTACCTCCTGAAATGTCAGTTTCTGAACATTATTTCTTTTCTTTTCAAGCCCTGTTGCTAGAAGTTAGTTGAGGTTTGGATTTTTTTCTCTCCTTGNTCATATTTCTTGTGTAAATTTACCCACTGTTGCCTTTTGGAATGATCACACCAGTCACATCCTTATCCAAAACTGTGCCTGGTACAGTGCCTGTTTTGGTACAAGTNGAAATATGCAACTGAGATGACTGTAGAAAGTTTGACATGATCAGTCTTCACACAATCACTTGCAGTCTTAACTCTGTCTTGGATGCCAAATTATTAGATGAGGAGTGTATCTGGAAGCTGCAACTTTTTTTCCCAGTTTTAACTAGCTCAAGTGTTCTTGAGAGATCTGTGTCTGTTTTCTTTGGTTTCACAGATAATTTTAAATCAACAGTACAGTATAATAGTATGTAATAATTGGAAGGATCACTTTCCACGCATTTAGACAAGAGAGAAATCCAACCATTATTCCAGAGTCAAGATCTATTGGTAGAAGAAGATCACTGGGTCTTCTCTCATATGAGATTTATCAGAGAAACAGCTTTGCATTAGGCAGATGGAATGCAAGACTTTTCACACTGGTTCCTTTTCTTCTTTGGGAGATCCTGTGTGCACTCCAAAGCACTTATTTCTATGTACAGTGTTGCAACAAAATATATTTGTACATATCTATCTATCTATCTATCTATCTATCTATCTATCTATCTATCTATCTCAGAGAAGTTGGGATTGCTGTGATGGGAGTGTTTAGAAGACTGACAAATCAGGTCAGTTTTAAGCTCTATTGAATTAATTCATTAACAATGCCCTTGTTGCTGGTGGCCAGTTCTCACACCATGTTAATCAGCACTTGTTATACATGGAACCATTAATTAAACAATTGTATTCTAAATTAGTACTCTAAATTGTATTCTAAATTAGTGGCTTTTATAGTGTTGTGGAGCTGATGTCAAACAGGGAGCCCCAAGGGCTGGAGTCCCTCGTTGGTTCTTGCCTGAAATCAAGGTGAGTGGGGGTGAGAGAGCTTCAGGGAGAAAAATCAGAGCTAAGCTGAATTTGATTTCCTTCTTCTCAGGTTCTCCCTCCTCATGCCTGTATTTATGCTGTTGTCCTCCCTGTCCACAGGGGGAGGTTTTGCTTCTGCTCACTCTTCCATTTATTTGGATTTTTTCTTCATATTCATATTTCTTGTGTAAATTTACCCACTGTTGCCTTTTGGAATGATCACACCAGTCACATCCTTATCCAAAACTGTGCCTGGTACAGTGCCTGTTTTGGTACAAGTTCAAGCCAAAATGACATTAATTTTATGCAGATTGGTACTTCTGTGATTTGTAGGTGAGCCTCTGCTTTGGCTGGAGTGCTGACACACCTGTGAATATCCACCCCTTCCTCACAGAGCTGGAGGAGTGCAGAGGGGCCAGAAGGTTTTCTTCAGAATCCAGAGTAATTTAAAGAGAGGGAGCAGTTGGGAAATGATCTTTTTGCAGCCTGGAGGAACAAGAATTACTCTAGTGAAACCCTTGGGAGAGTTGTGTAACTGTTTAGCTGGATGACTGTCTTGAGGAAAAGTGAGAAATATTAGTTTATTAAGCTGCATTAAATTGCTATTGTCATTTTTATGTATACAATTAATCAAATTTGATGAATTAATAATCTACAAGTACATCTTGAAATTGATATTTCAACATTGCCTGTTGAAATTTGTTCAAGAGTGACTCTGCTATATCTCCAAGTTTTTTCTCCCATTTTTATGTCTGACCATCAGACTGAAAATTATTTTCATGGCCTGGCAAAGTGTAAGCCAATACATGCCAACTGATCTGCTCCTTTAGCAAACAATTTCTACTACATTATACATGACCAACAGTGTGTTTAATTAAGTACTTATGACAATAAGTGCAGTGTCAGCTCATGTTTTATGTAACAGAGGATTAAATATTTGCATGAGTTGAGCATAAAATTTCTGGAGCCAAAGATTACTTCATGTATTGCATTTACAGGGATATTTTTGTGCAAGGAAAAGCCAGCCAGTGCAACCAAAGTGTAACCCAAAATACGTGCAGTACACTGAGTTCTGCAATAAGGGATGACCCTTTGTGTCCTCTGCTATTTCCTAAAGATGGCAACATTTTGAATGGGAGAATCAAGTCAATGAGTTAATTAGTTTGCCATCTATTTCTGCCTTCTGCAACCAAAAATATTCACGACGACTGAAAGGCGAGATGGGAGTTGCACTGTAGAGACTGACAGGTTTTCTTTGTGTGTTTGTGGGCTATAAATATGCTTGCACTACTTCAGCTTCTCACCAGGGAATAAAGTTTCATCATTTTGTTCAAGTCAATGAACATTGCACAAAGTGATGACTACATACCATGACATAGTGACTTATTTGCGTTTCCCTCAGCAGTATTTTTTGTCACTCTGGTATTTTAGGATCACGTTTACTTGAAGTTGAAACTGCCACAAGACACAGAAGGTTCTGCAGTGTCCTCTCCCCACTCCAAATGATCTCCATGGTACAAAAAAAGGATGCCAGACTGTCATTCTGAATTGGCCATTTGTCTGTTATGACTTAATAGAACTCAAGAGATTGGGCATTATTGAGAAGCCTTTCCTGCATTTATTTGGCAAATCCAATGAAAAATGACCATTTGGGGTGTGTGTCAGAGAGGACATGGCCAGTCTGGAAAAACCTGATTTTAAGTCCCAGCAATAAGTGGGATAACAGTTTCTGTGGTAGGTCTGCCATTGCCTGACTTTTTGATTAATGTTTCTCATAATTTCTCTGACACATGCTCCCTGTCACCACCAGTGTACCTGACAGGATACTGCTCTGCAGCCCCTGAAAGTCCAGCCAGAGAAAAATCACGAGTAGTTCCCTACAAGAATGATGTGGCATAAATCAAAAAATAGGAGGAGAAGACGAGGCAAAGTCAGGTTGTCTTTGAGAACACACACCTCCTTTGGCTGTGTGAGGACTGAGCCTGCTCTTGTGATTTGTACAGGTGAAGTTTCAGTCTTGACTGGGAAAAAAGGGAGAGATCAATGGGATTGCCACCATTTCTTTAATGAGCTGTGAAAAACATTCATTAACTGCTCTGTATTGCTTTGCAGAAACACACACTCCATAATGGAATGCCTCTGGTGCCTGTGCCATCCACTGGCTGTAGTAAGATTCACATGAAGAAGAATTATTTTCCATTTATCAGAGTCCTGAGCAGGACTGAGTGATGTTTTCCCTCAGCCCTTGGTGAGGGAAGATGAAGCCAGGGCTCAGGGAGGGAAGTAGTGCCCTCTTCAGTGTTACAGGATGGTTTTCATGCACAATTCACTGTCTCCATCTGAAGTCTATGTATCATCATCAGATAATATTTTTTTCTGGGCTAGAGAGAAGAGCTGGGTATTTTAACAGCTTTCACACTCCCTGAGCATTATCAAGTTTGCTGAGGAATTTAGAAACTTAATTAGTACTTACTGGAAATAAGTTGGAAGTTTCAACTGACTTCTTGGACAATCAGAAATTCAATTAGTACTTACACTGGAACAGCTGTAGGATCTATGTTTCATGAAACCAGCATTTAAGGACATGAAACCCTGCAGCCAGTCTAAGCCACTGGTCCTTTTCAGAAGAACCAGGGCTGTGCTGCTCATACCCACTGCTCCGGGTTTTCTGAGCACCCTGATGCACTGAGAATCTTGTACTTGCTTTGCTCCTCTGCCAGGGCAAACATCTGTGGGTCTGGTAATTCAAAAGTGACAACAACAAGCAAAACACAGCGATGTCCCATACAGTATTTACAACCTGTATCCCAATGCCCCATAAAGATTTTTAATTTGCAAATGGAACTCTACAGGAAACATTGGGTAGGGAAAACATCCCTGTGTTACCAGCACTGTGTTACCAGGAGTTGTTTTTAGCACAAATCCTAAGCACAGCCCCATATTAGTTACTGTGAAGCAAATTCACTCCATCCCAGCTAAAACCAGCACAGTAATGATTTGAAAGCATATGAAGGCAGTGTATTTCCCTTTGGTTTTGACTACTAAATTACCTGAAAAGCATCTTTACTGATGCTGTGCTTTTTTCCCTATATATGAAAGGATGCTGATACTCCCTGTGAGAATCTGCCCTTGTTCCTCAGGCTGGGTGCCCTCTGTCCTTGTTAGTCTGCCTGGCTGGCTTGTGCATGCAGGTGTTATACAGCTGTGCTTCCACATGGTACCCACTGGGAATGCATCCTGAGCCTCACCACCCATTGCACCTGGGGCACAAAGCTGTGACAACCAATCCCCTCATTAGCACTACCTAATAATTACCTTTTCCACTTTTAATTTGCACGCACACCTCTCTCTTGGTTCTTTTGTTGGTTGTTCAAATTTTCAGCCATTTTCACATTTGGGAAAAGAAAACTTTCAGAGCCTGACCTCTGCCTTGGTAGGTTTTGACTCTGTGGAATGACTCTGCTGCCTTGACTGCAGTGCTTTGTTCTGAAAATCTTACTTTGTGTTCCCTTTGCGTTTTGTAGCGTGCAAATCTTTGATTACGTTTTGTTCCTTAACATGATTTGATCCCTTAACAAGTGCATTCTACTGCTTAAGAAATGGTCTTNCCCCCCACCCCAAAACCCAACAAAAAAGATTAGTAAAAAAGCTCATTAGTAAAAACCAATTAGTAAGAATCACATTTGAATCAGGTTTTTTTATCTCTCTCTTTTATCTGCTTTGGTTATCTCCCAATATCTTGATATGATTGCAGCTTTTTTCCCCTGACTTCACCAACATTTCTTGAATTCAGCAGAGGTGATCTCTGACTTCTCCAGCTTTTCTTTATTGAAAAGGCTTCCTAATTTTGACTGACATTGCATGTTACTGAATATGAGTGAAATGCCTGCTATTGCTCCATGAATGCTTTTTAACTCACTCTTAGTACTTGCAAACAATCAGATGGTTCTTGGCAAATTTTTTCATAAAGAACTTGCAGCAGATTGATCTGTTTTCTGCAGGCTGATCACTGAGGCTTTACAAGCCAGTGTCTCCTGGCTAATTTGCTAAGTGTTATGCTCTGAGGTCAGGGTCAGTTTAAAAATTTTCATTCTTTTTTGGGTGCCTCACAGGAAGACCTTTTCAGCTGTGTGACCATACCTTGTAGATTAGTTTGTAGGGTGGGACAGTCCTTGATGTCTGTAGAACCACCCCTGGTTTTGACTGAATGACTTTGTTGCAGCTGCATCAATCAGTAATTGTCTATGAAGTTACAATCTTAAGCGGGCAGAACAGCCCTTCTTTGAAAAGTGTGGTGGGGATAAAATGTTAAAATTAATTAAAACATATCCCTGTTCCTCTCTCGAGTCACTTTGGTCAATCAGACCCTTGCTCTGTGCTGGTATAAACCTGAAAATATCTGAAAAGAAGTCCAAGGATCAGCTACAAAGGTCACTGAATGTAATGGAAAAAGCTCTCATGATTTAAAATGTACAACCTTTGGAGTAAGCACTGCAATTTTATTCAGGTTTGAATGGAGCTGAGTATGAGGAATCAATGATGGCCTCAACTCCTTGATGCCCTGCCACAGGGCACACAAGTAATTGGTAGCTGATGCTAGTGGTGTAAATGCTTCCGTTCAAGTAATATAAGGGAAATTATTATAGGGGGAGATATTTAAGTTCACAGTGAAATTTGTAAATGTCTTTGTTTGACGAGGATTATTTTTCTTAGGCAATGTGAAGTGCAAACATAAAAACTGGAGAGCAGCGGTAAGATTGGCATGCTGAATGATCAAAATCTTCAGTTCCTACAGCTTCAACTTCTTATTGCACTTACATCTTATTGACTCAGTAACCTTTTAATATTTTCTTTGATATTTGAGTTAGTGATAAATAATCACTCTTAAAGAGCTACTTGGAGTTAAAAGCCTGATTTCAATGACATTGTTTATCTTTATGCCTTTCTCTTCCAAGGTTTTTTGACACTCATAAGCAAGGAAGCTAGAGATTTAGGGTTTATTGATAAAGCAAATTCATGCAATATGATAGTCTGTATTTAACCAAGACAGTGATGAGAGTCCACTGTGGAAAAAATTTTTTCCTTCATTCTGGTGTGCTCAGAATCTTTTTGATGGCCTCTAACTCGATGATGAAAAGAAAATAGTCACATGTCCTGTGAGGACTAAGAAGGACAGACCAACTTATCAATAAATGTTTTAACTCACAGGAGAAAGTTAAATGCATTTTTTTTGGGTCATAAAAGATTACCTAAAATACATATATTGACAAAGAGGGAAAACAAGTCTCAATTTGTTCTGACTATATAGTTCCAGATCCCTCAGAAGGCCTGACAAATTTAAGAGAGCAGGCACTGGAAATTCACTAGGATTTTAAATTTTGTTTGAAATAAAGAAAGTTCCCCTCTTCTGGGATGTCTCCAGAGGATTTTGTGTACATGTTTGTCATAAATAAACATGGAACAATCCTTAACAAAGTTCAGTAGAAATTGCTGCATTTTCCATGGTCCTCTAAAGGGCATTTCTAAAGATCACTCAAACTGCAGCAGCAATTGTCTCTGCTGAGAGAGACACCCATTCCTCCAGGGCTGGAACTGCCCAAGACAATGGTGCAGGTCCTTCTCTTGCTGTGATCATTTATGATTTTTGTTGTAATGATGTTTAGGAGCCACGGAGAACAACTGATCTTCCTCCAGTCATACTTGTTTCTCTATTTTTTTCCCCACATGTTACTTGTCATGCTCCTTCATGACTTTTTTCACAGTTTGTCAGCTGCTTAGCTGATCTACAGACCTTCTTATAGCATTCTTGCTCTAGGATACCTAGTTTAATGATTTGTTTTGCAAATGTGCTCCTCTTTCTTTACACTTGACCTGACCAGGTTTTCCACGCATCAGGAAGAAGTCCTTGTCAGATGAGACTCAGAGCACTCAACTTTATGTCATTTTTAAAAAGGCATTAAACAATGTGTCTGTGAGCTCTTCTGCACATTATTAACAATGTCCTTGTGCTGTCTCAGTCTCCAGGCAGCCCTGAGTCCAGTGGTGAGGTACTGCAAATATACATTGCAGGAATGATGCCTGGAAAGGAGGTCTGACAGCTTGGACACATTGAACACTGACAATGGTTGGATGGGGAGCAGAGACAGAGAATTCAAACAGTTCCATCTACATCAGGAATTAGTTGCTGCGAGACCAAGATTTCATTTTAATCTCTTTCCCCTTCTCACAATTTCATTTCTGCACTTGTTAGGACTACAAGGGGGAAAAAAAGTCTCTTTTCCAATTCTTTAATGGGACATTTAACACCTTGCCACTGTCACAGCTGAATAAGAACATGTATACTGGTTTCAGAATTAAGTGAAAGCCATTTAATTCTTCAGTTTTGCAAGATATTAATTCTCTTCTGGGCCTGTTTTAGAGACAGTCTTTAGGATTGTGGGGTTTTGGCTTGTGTGAACATTTGTTTTTCCCTGGGCTTAAACCTAAGATGTAAAACTGGCTGGAAATTCTGAACATAAAGCTCTTCTGCTCTGTCTGTTTATTGTTTCTTATGAGACTTTTATGAAGGATGGGTAATTGAGAGGGATCCACATTTTCTTTTGAAGCTCTCTGTCAGTGGAAGCATCCCATATATATAAAAAACTGTTTACTTTTAATTGTTCTTTTGAGTTTCACCAAGGACTTGCCTGCTGCCATGGAAACTTCTGAGCATGCAGAGATTAAGCAGTTCCTGTCCAGAAGCCTTTTGTCAAATAGTAGCCATATTTTTTTTCTTTAAACAAATGATAAATAATTCAAAGGTGACAAGCACAGTCTGCAGATAGTGATCCACGTAAGGTTAATTGAGGACGTAGGAGAATGGAGTTTCTTCATCTTCCTGTGGTAATTCCCTAGTTTTTCTCCTTCTTTCTTCAGGCAATTCTGATTTCATGAATGGAATGCATAGACACCATAACTAACTCCCCTTCAGTGATATATCCTACTTTCAGCTTTCATTCAGAAACAAAATAATTTCTCTTTAGCTCTGTCTAGTGTTTTCTGGCTACCAGGACATAAAACGCGACAGAACGAGCTGAAGTTTCAGGTAGCTGTGCTCTGCTAATATGTCTCTGTTTCCAAAATGTTAGTTTAAGGGAAAAGTCCTGTATGCTTTCCTGAAATTCAGGCTTCATCAATCATAAGCTACGTCTGGGACCTTGCCAGACTGGGCTAGAAGCTGCTGAGCACAGAGCAATTGGGAGAATGCAGCCGTGGTGCCTGAACGTCTTTTCACAAGCCAANCCCAGCTAAAACCAGCACAGTAATGATTTGAAAGCATATGAAGGCAGTGTATTTCCCTTTGGTTTTGACTACTAAATTACCTGAAAAGCATCTTTACTGATGCTGTGCTTTTTTCCCTATATATGAAAGGATGCTGATACTCCCTGTGAGAATCTGCCCTTGTTCCTCAGGCTGGGTGCCCTCTGTCCTTGTTAGTCTGCCTGGCTGGCTTGTGCATGCAGGTGTTATACAGCTGTGCTTCCACATGGTACCCACTGGGAATGCATCCTGAGCCTCACCACCCATTGCACCTGGGGCACAAAGCTGTGACAACCAATCCCCTCATTAGCACTACCTAATAATTACCTTTTCCACTTTTAATTTGCACGCACACCTCTCTCTTGGTTCTTTTGTTGGTTGTTCAAATTTTCAGCCATTTTCACATTTGGGAAAAGAAAACTTTCAGAGCCTGACCTCTGCCTTGGTAGGTTTTGACTCTGTGGAATGACTCTGCTGCCTTGACTGCAGTGCTTTGTTCTGAAAATCTTACTTTGTGTTCCCTTTGCGTTTTGTAGCGTGCAAATCTTTGATTACGTTTTGTTCCTTAACATGATTTGATCCCTTAACAAGTGCATTCTACTGCTTAAGAAATGGTCTTGTGTAGTTGCTTGTGGGCTCAATGTGAATTATTGAAGGTCCAAGTTGCATCTGAGGTGAGACCTTCCTTTTTGTGAACAAACTTATGGGGGGAGGTTTTTTGACTCAAATCAAGTATGCAGAAGAGAAAACCCTGTTGTGATGCCACTGATTCTTGCAATAGTTTTGGTAGTAGCAGAGTTTAGCATGTCTCTGCTAATAAAACTTGTGGGGTGTACAGGTCAGGGCTTTTAAAAACAGCTCCTCAAGTCATTCCAGAAGAAATAGCTCTAGTTACTGGTTTGTCATAATGTCCTCAGAATCATTCACTTGGTTTTTTTGCTTTCAGTTTGATAACCTTCCCCAAGGTTTCTATGACCTAGTATCAGTTACCCTAAAACTGTTCAATTTTCCTGGCTGATTTTTTTTTCTTACTTTAATATCTTTCATGCTTTCTTGAAACTGTATTAGTAAAAACCATTAAAAAAACCCGAAAACACCNAGGTCTCTTCCCTGAGGAGCTCCACAGCTTCTTGGACAGTCCAGGCAGCAGGAGGGATGGAGAGGCAGGTAATTTTGTCAGGAGTCAGTCCTTACTAGTTTATCCACAGATACTTAGGACATTGATGCCTCTGTTTGAAAACAAAATCCCTGTAATGCAGTACTGAAAGTCCCAGCTTTGATTTGGGCTACGTGGAAAATTTTGATCTTTAAAAAGTGCTGACTTGACTGGTTGTCACATGGCTCTTAGTGGCCCTCAGACACTGATTATTTAGTGCATTGTTTGGAAAAAACCTAAGAAGACCTGCAGGTTGTCAACTCAATATTAATAATGTATAATATACTAATAATACAAAAATATAATTATCCTTTTCTTCTTGACTAAAGGAATGGGTTAGCACAGAGCTCATAGAGCCATAGAGAAAAGATGCTCTTTCAAAGAGCAATAAACCAGATTTTTATGAGCCCTACAATCAAGAAAATAAAAAATGGAGAACATCCAATTCCTCTTTTTAAAAGGTGTTAGTAACTAGTAATGGTAATACAAAAGTAAAGAGCATTGAAAACACTAAAGACAATTCTGAAGTACACATTGCATTTGTCTGCAGAGTGGAAGTAAATCCAAGTGTGAAATGTATCAAACATAAAGGCTCAACAAGGAGAATGTAAACCCTATCCTTAAGTTATTGAAGTTTAATCAGCTATATCCATAAAAGACAAACTGAAACAGCAGAGCAAGGGGAAAAAGTCTATTTTGTAATAAACTGAAACAGTATAATATGAAGAAAACAAAGTGCATGCTTGCAGTGTATAATTTACACTTATTTAGAATAAATGTTTCAGTTGAACCTGTTCAGAACACTCAGAATTCAGTGAATAAGTCCATTAAAACTAAAGTCATAAATTCAAGATTTGAAGGATAATTAGAGTAAACCCATTTAGAAATGCTTAGTAGACTAAGGAATTCTATAAAGGTAGCTCATTTATGGGTGCAACAAAACCTTTTGGTATCATACTTATTTTTCCTGATGCAATTACCCATTGGCAGCTGATTCTGTGCAATCATTGTTTTGGATTGTTAAATTCACTGTAGCTCTAAGTTGTGGATGTGAGGTTTAAGATCTGGGCAAAAAAGAACACTTGAATTCCTGGGGGCATGAATTCAGCCAGCAAGGTAATAATCAAAGTTTGCATTTGAAAATGAGTATTTTACAATCTACTGAGCTAAATATGGACAGCGTAGTTTTACTGCACTGAAGAGAAAGCAGAAAATCACATTCTTACTCCATTCTAGCTGCTTTGAGTGCTGTGTTATCAATGAGTGTCATTGTTTTCATTTGAATGAGGAAACTGAACTTGGGAAAATGAAGTCTGAAAGAAATATAACAACATATACATCATCATAAAACCTAATAGATACCAATAAAACCAGTAGATACCAAGATCTTCTCAGGTCTGGGTACCTGGATGAATTGGATTCAGATGTCAAAAACCAGCAGTGATAGGACTTCGGGTTAGAGACAGTTGTGAGATAGATCTGTCTAGAACTGACCCAAAAGACCAGAAAAATCTGGATGAGGTGTGACTTCCACTTTGCTTTATGAAAAAAAAAGAAGACTCTTTAGTGACGAAATCAGCATAAAATTGAGAGCAATTTCCATCTCAGTTTCCCATTCTGTCTTTGGAAGAGCCTCAAATTTGGGAGTAGGAGCTACAGTGAACCATGAGCAGTTTACAGGAGTTCAAGGGAGATGGATTTCCCTTCTTTAACGAAGCCTGAATGTATGTTTGTGGTTTCCTGACACAGTGTTCTGCTTTATTTATGTGACCAGCAGGTTCCCAGGGTGGTGACTACTTTTTCTTTTATGTGACTGCCATGTTTAGCAGCATGGTGCTTTTGTCCTGGTTGGGCTGTGCTGTGAGAAGGAAAAAACACATTCCATTTGTAAAGGGTTCTGCTTTGCCCTGCCTCCAGAAAGGGGCAGAGCCCACCCTGAAAACATGCAGATTGTACATACAGCTTCTGTCTCACATGGAAAGGAAAGTTGAAGCGTTCGGGAAGCCAAAAAGCTACTGCCTAGGAAAACTTCAGAGCAGAGTTGAAGCAGACATAGTAGGCACAGAGGCAGAAAGATCTTCCCCTTCTTAGCTGTACATTATCTGTCTGTCCAAACACCTGAAAGACCTTAATCATACACTTTCACAGAAAATATTTTTAAAGTATGAAATTTGGCAGAATATACCCCACCTACCCTGTGCTCCAGCTGGGTCTCAGAGATCAGAGGTGCTGGCAGTGGCTGGGTTCCATTTCTGATTAGAACCAATTCAGTGCTCTAAGTCTGGTCATGTTGAATATGGTGTTTCATAAGCAGTGTGATTTATTGATTGCTGTGACAGACTATGGGTCAGAAATTGCCATGGCACTGGTATCAGAAAGGTAAGTCAGTGGTATCACCAGAGAATGAAGCTTATTCCATAGACCTCTTTATGGGGGAGGAGGTGGGCACAGCCCTTCAAGGGCCCCAGAATAGAAAGGTGGAGTCTCCTCTGACCTCCTTTCCCTCTTAAGTCACATGTCTACTTGTTTACTTTGAGAGAGGGAAAAAGGTAAAATTCTAACTGATGTAATTTTATGACCAGGTGAAATTGGAGGGGCTTTTTTCACACTTGTCATGCATATGCAGGTTTTATTTTGTTGGTATATGAGGGAGTGTGAAAAGCAATACATATTTTTGAGTTAATGAAGCAAAGTTCAACTTTTGGTCACTGTTTGGACCCCTCCTTGGCTTAGCTCCCATTGACTGCATTGTTCTAAGCAGAGCATGACCACAACACCTCTGTGCCACTCCATCCTTTGTTTCCTGCCTCTCTCAGGGCAGCACACCAGGCTCCCTCAGGTGTCCCTGCTCCTGGGGCTACAGACTTCTTGTTTCTGGTGAATTATTGCCCACACAGAGACTTCTCCTTGCAGCACTTTGTCTTTCAGTATTTCTTTCAGTATTCTCTCAACAACACTCCTGTTGTGAATTTCAGCACAGAGGACCAGAGTCCTTAGGTTTGGCACAAACTCCCTGCATTACTTGCTGAAGGATTGTTTTTCTAGATCTCCCCTGTTCGTTTCTGAGCTCATAAGATTCACTTGCCTGTTGCCTTTAGAAACCACTGGGATCTCTTTGTATTATGTATCAATGCCCTCACTGGAACTCAGTGTACCAGGTTGTCTTCAGAAGAATGTCATCAGAAGTACGTACAGTCATGCCAAACACAGTACCTATTCCTTTTTCTGCATGTTGAGTAAGCAAAGCACGGCCTGGGGACTGGAACTTACGTGGGTTGTAAGAGCATGGAAACCGTTTTAACATCCGGTCTGCAGTTTGCTCCTTCCTTTGCAAACCAGTTGCACAGTGTCTAAGCCATCCCTTTATTTCCTAATTTTAGGCATCAAGATATGACCATCCACATATGAAGATCTTGGGACCCAAACAGCTGCAGTCCAACACACTGGAGAACAGGTATTTAGCAAAATTCCCCCCAGCCCCAGCTTATGCATAAAAACTCTCCAGGTACTTGATTCAAATGTGGTCTGTAAAAGCCTTCATCCTTTATCTCTTCATCCCTCCATCAATCTGACTTCTGCTGTGTTGCCCTCCTTCATGCAACATGATTTTGCTATAGTTTTGGGCCCCCCATGGGAATGGTCTCGAACTTTGGTGAATTTTTGCTCTTTTTGGTCATTTCTTCAAAGGTGAAAATTCCCTTTTGTTATCTTTGTCTCTTCTGTGCCTCCTTCTGTCAAATTCTGCTATTCTAGTATTTCTTTAGGATGTTTTGGTAAAACCAATATGAAATATGTGAAACCTAGTAATTCTGAATTAGATGGTTTTGGTTTTGATGTTGTTGTTGTTCTGTTCTTTTTTTTTCTTTTCTTTTCTGCTTTTTTTTTCCCCTCAAAGGAAAGCTCTGAATAACTGAAGTAAAAAGCTTGTTCTAGAAGTGGAGGAACTGCAGAATTTTGGAAGCTTTCAAAATTAATGACAGATCATATGCCCTAGAACGTTTCCTTTTCCAGACAGTGTAACTTTTTTGTGACAAGCATGAGAGAATTGTGAGAAAAAGCACTGCTATGCTTGTAAAGCATTTCTGGATGCAGCTAATATGTCTTTTGCTACAGTGTTATACAAGTTACTTTAAAAGTGAAGTTGAAACTGGTCATGCTGTACCAGATGACACTTTTGCTTCACATTCTGTTGAGGTTTGACAAAATTCCTGTTAATCTATAATAAGCACAGTTCTATTGTTATGTCTGAGTAAAGTTGCATACAAATAGATTGATTAAAGGCATAATGAAAAAAAAATCACACAACAAATTTGTCTAGAATTCACAGGCTGGGAATTTTTGTGTTTCATCCAAATCTCTAATTTAAGTTTTTTAATGACCTATACCAATACTTGCAGCAGCACATTGTAGGTCAAGATGTGCTGAGCAGCAGCTGTGAGAATATAAAGATCTTTGCTCTTATCAGGGACAGAGAGAGTGGGAGAGGAAAGTGCTGAGGAAAAAGACAGCAATTTGCTAAAACTTGATTGCTGAGGTTTTTCCCTCCCCCCCTCCCAATTATTCTTCTGAGTGGGACAATCAGTGTGGACACAGGTGCCCAGGTATGTTAAACTAGAACCAAGCTAGAGCAAATAATTCTTACAAATCTTCTGTAAAAAATAAAATAAGATCAATTTCTTAAGGAAATATCATCCAAATGTTTTTCCTCCCAAAATGTTCTGAAAATACCTATCGGCTTTGATTGGGAAATTTAGAATTACTAAGCAACATTCTTTCCTCACTAAATAACTGTCATCTAATAATTTCCACCTAAATTCTCCTACCAGGCAATTTTATCAGTGCCACCCTTTCCCCCCACAGTAGCTACCTCTGTTTTTGATGTCTGAAAATGTTATTTTTGCCCAGAGCAGTTCTCTGTGTTTTAACATGTATGTGCAGCAGCAGAATACTTGCACTTTTATTATCCGTTCTGAAGACTCTCAGCTGCTGCCTGTTCCAAGGAGTAGCAGCAAGAGTGGGACAGGACTATTCTGAAATGGTCCTGATTATTCCAAAATGGCTCAGCCAGGTAAGTCAGAGCTGGCAAAGTGCCCTTTCAAAGGAATTAACTTTCTTGAATGGCTGAACAGGCAGTGAGTAGGTCTGCTTGCTGTTCACTCCTCTGAACCTCCTTGTCAGAAACTCTGCATTATTCCAATTTTTAAAACTAACTTTTAGCACAGAACTTCCTTTTTGTGATTGTGAGCTCTTATGAGTTATCCAGTAGCAGCCAGCACATTGGTACAGAGCTGACCAAGCTGATTGGTAGCAGAAGTTATAGCACATTGATTTTTAATGTCTTTGTGCTCCTTACTCAACTCTTGTTTTGGGGAGTTGCTTTTTCTTCCTCTTAAGCTGCTGGTGCTTAATAGTATCTCTGGAGTTTGTCCTAAGGGTGTGCTGGACTATTTCAGATCATCTCTTCAGTGACCCTCTGCTTCCTCCTAGCTACCCAGTGAACTATGAAGTCTATTAATTTTCAAAGCAAGGAAAGGGATATAGGAAAAGAACACTAATTAGGTGTGAGCCACAGGGCATAAAAGATGACATTCTTCAAGACAGAGGCACTGCTCCTTTTATAGCTAAAATTGTTATATTTCCATAGAAGCATAATGTCCTTTAACACATCTGAAGCTCATAACTCTCGTAAGAAAAAAGGTAACACAAAAGCCAAGAAATCAAAACCAATGTGATGATGCACAGGTACCATTTAGAAAGAAACAAGGAGAGGCAGAAATGGAAAATAACAAGGAGATATTATCTCTAAGATTGCTTAACTTCTGGCTGGCTGAATTTGAACCTTTTGGAAGGCAATCATTAGTGTACCTCATCAGTGATATTTTGCCACCTTTTCTGAAGGAATGACCATTCTATAAAGGAAACTCAGATGTAGATGACAAAAGGGCCACGGAATACTGCACATGGAGTGGATGTTGCATTCAGTGTGCTCAGATATGAGGGATTGGTGGGGATTACCCCAACCATGAGTGTCCTCACAGACTGATTCATAAGAGGTTTAGCAGCAAAGACACTTCCTAAGTAAAGATCTAGGAGTTACTTACTAAAAGAAGAGATTTTAATTTGTTAGGTCAGAGAGTTAGTTAATCAAACACAGCAACTGACAATTGGGTTAAAAAACCTGAATTCCCTGAAGGAAGTGAAACTATTTCAGCAGAGAGGAAAAGACACATAATTTCATTAACATGATGGAATAGCCAAGGTTTGTAAAGAAAGATTTAGTCTGTCTCAGCTCTAGGTCTTTAGAAGGCCAGGTTGTACAAACCAGAATGTGCCATGAGAAACAGACTTTTACTCATTAAAATGAGTAAGCAGAGATTCTCTAACAAAGTGTTAGGAAAAGTGATAAGACAGTCTGCCAGTGGGGGAGCAATACCACTTCTGATTGAATTCAGCCATACGTAGTTTAAAAGTGCTTTTTCCTTCATTCTTCATTTAAGTCTCTGTAGCTGCTTCTATACTGAATGCAATTAATTATTTTACTTGCATTTTAATTTGCCGTGGCTTGAGCTAAGAATGACTTCACAGTAAACTGGGTAGCACAATATTCTTCACACAGCAGTACAGTGAACTTAATCAACCAGGATGGTGGGACTCTGCCTGCCTCCCTCCACATGGCACAGAGCATCCCAGGGTACCATGGTATGTCCCAAGAGGAGTGATTTAGCAACTACAGCAGTGGCCTGAATGCTATGAGAGTAAACAACACCTTCTAATGACTGAGGGTATCCAGGAAAGCTTACTGGTACTTAGAAAATCACATGGTAGCATTAACTTCTGCCAAGAATTTTCCACAGTGACATCAAAATCTTATATAACAAGAACCAGAGAAGGGGGATCTTATGTTGCCTATTGTGGCTTTGGCTCTTTTTTCTTACAGGAACTCAGATGCTGCATAGTGCAGTCCTGCCTTGAGGAGATAGAGAGTTGGTGTTGTACAAAGGAGAGGCTGGTAGAATTAACACTGTTCTCTGGTAAGGTCAGGGGGCTGATGTGCTTCCAGGGCCTGGGTTTCCTTTGGAGTTTCATTTTTTTTTCTGTGTTCAAATATTTAGAGAGATTGGATGAATGATGCTTAGGCTTATAACTTTTCTAGTAATAAACAGAGTTTATAGTCTGTGATCTACAGTCAATTGATGGCTGCTGTTACAGCAGGATATAAAAATTACATCCACAGTAGTTCAATAGGTGTCTGCCTTGCAAACATTCTAGGTGGAGGGGAGAGCCTCAAGCATTGACATATGTGCTCTCACGCAGTTGTGACGGCAAATTTAAGGGCAGATGCCATGCTAGCGGAGAGAAATCTGATGGAAAATCCAACTGTAAATACAACTTTGAAACCTAATTATGATTCAGCAAATATTCATACTGGTTACAGTAGCATAAAAGTCTTTAAATTTAATCAGCAGACCTTAATTCAAAGCCTATTTCTTCTATAACTTGGAAGGCATCAACAGCAGAGCAAGGGCAGTCCCTTTTTTGATTACAGAACTCCAGTCAAAATGACATCAAGATGTTTGTGAGAGATGAGTATAAATTACTTTGGAGCACAAATGAATGAAGTATTATGAAGTGTTAGCAATGTAGTAAAGTAGTGATGAAGTATTTAAAGAAATTGCATTTTTTACCATGTTTGATGGATGCTTACACTGCAGTCTTGGAGGACAGCAGTACCAGAAAGAGCTGAGTGATCAAGGAGGCTTGTGGCATATAAGACAGTGAGCCTGACTTACTGACACATGTTCCATCCTCACTTCTCCCCCTACCTACAGAAACTGAGAACATCTCACTTCTGGATTGCCACTAAGTCATTAATTTGACTGTACCTATTAGCCTCAGGGTAGCCAGCTTCCAATTACCCTGCACGAGGAGACTTGAAATGTAATCCTTACTGTTCTTTCTTTATCATAGACATACTGTGTGTGTCAGGTCAGTAATCTGCAGCACAAATCTTCTAAACAGGTTAAAACATTCTCATTTTTTTTGTTCAAGTTGTATAAGCTTTTGGGTTTGCTTCCTGCAGAAAGAAAATTATCCATGTCATGTTGACATCATGACTATAATGAAAATATTGTTACAGTTGGATTATGTGTGGTTCCCCTGCAGGTATTTTTTAGGTTCACTAAAATGAACGTAAAATGGTTTGCTTTGATGGTTTGATTTTCTTAAGACTTCCACCAAAAGGGTTCTCAACTCTCTTACTACTCCTAAGTTTAGCTTAACGAGAGAATGTTGTTTTCTTAAGTCAAAATGAAGTCTAAATTAGATTTAGATCCCCTGTTTCAGTGATATACTTTGTCCTTTCTTTCAGCCTCATATTCCTCCTGCATCACTGAGTTTTTAAAATACAGGTATTAATATAAGCAATACAGACTAATATAACAGAACAAGATTCTATTACAATAATAGAATCTCTTTAAATCACTGTTTTATTCAGTGAAAGGAATCTGTGACATGGTACCATCTAAGGATACCTAAAGGGGAACACTTCAAAGGAGTCTTCAGTGCATTAATACTGTTTCAGTGCTAGTATGCAGTGAAAAAAAAAAAAAAAAGGAAAAATATTTCATCCTTTTAGGAAAAAACTGAAACAAACCTGCCCGCAAAACTCAACAAAATATTTTCCCTTCCTGATACCTTTACTGTTAACAAAAGGTGTACACTTTTGGGTGAAAGAGAATTGTTGCACGCTCAGTTATGATCATTGTTTCTCCTAGATCTGATTTTTTTGCATCACAGATAAAAAATGTTTTAAATTCAAATGCTTGTGATTCACGATTTAAAAGATAGATTTTGATTTTCAGGGTTTTATATTTTTAGGTTTTTGAATACCTGAGAAATACAACTTTGTAATCCTTTAACACTGTGGAAAACAATGAATTTTAGCATAAAGACTGACTTGTTTTACATTCAAACAGCCAGCATACTAATGAGAGAAAAATTTAGCCTGAAGCTGTCCTGATTTTGCACATAGAATAAGTGTTAGAGGTGTTGCTTATAAACCTACTTATTGTTTTCAGTGGTCATGTTTTCATTTTAAAAGCGACCTATATGTTTCAAATGCATTCGAATGCTATGTTGCAGGTTTATACTGCTATTAAATAATCCCCTGAACAGAGTACAAACATAATATTAGACTTCATCAAACAGTTCTCTTTCACCAAAGAAAGGATTGGCAGTATTTAAGCATCTGGTCCTCAGCCTTAAGGCAGCGACTGTTTTGTTTTTTGTTTTTTTTTTCTTTGGGTTTTGGTTGGGTGGTTTGTTTTTTTTTTGTTTGATGGAAGAAAGCAAAGGACTATCTCAATCTACTCTAGCAGTAACAAAGGAAACAAGTGATGTGATTCAATCATGTGGCTCAGGGATTGCTGGGCAAAGAGATAGGCTCTGGAGTGGAGGATAGATTCCCTGTGACTTCCATGGACTCTCACTGGGCCTGTACAAACAAAACTCTCACTATCCTTCCTCCTGGTCATTCCTGTATTCTAATTTTGAAATGCCAACAGAAATTTGCAATTAGCCACTGATTTCCTTCAGCTGCAAAAACTGAAAGACTGTTTTATTTCTTGTTCTGAGTCTTTAGTTGGAAGATTTTCTTTGATGTGTACCATTAAGTCGTTTAGCAACACCTTAGGTGAACTTATCTAACAGGTTTTCTAATGTATTTCTCAGTCTGGTTTCTATGCCTACAATAAGGGTATTAAATTAGCAAAATCTGAAAATAAGCACAACTAATTTCACGATGCAATTAGTTATACCATGACGGGTCTTTGTGAAAGTATCTGCAATGCAGTTGCAGCAGAAAAGGTGGAGGGAGGCAACATGATGTCCAGGAAGAGGTGGCACAGAGAGCAGGACATATCTGGCTTCTGGAGAAAAAACACCTTTGTTTGGTAGTTTTATTTATTTCTCAAAAATGATTGCCTGAGGTGAAGGTGAGGCCACCCCTCCTGCAGTGGCTTTTGTAGGGAGCTGTAAGCAGTTCCAGCAATCTTGAGGTCACTGATCTGCTCTGTAACTACCACAGAAGCACACGGAAGGAATAATCAAAAAAGGGAGTGGAGAAGGATGATTCTAGACAGTTAATTTATTACTCTTCCATCATCTGCTCTTTATTTAATTGCTACCTTACGAGGCTGGACATGGAGTTTACAGGGTCAGCAGGTCACCTGGTTCACCTTGGATGGGTTCAAGAAAGGCAAAAGGGGTAACTTACACCCAGAATTCACTGGCACATATTCATTCCCATGTTAACTTATAAGGCCCTTTATCACTCATTTTCAATTAAATGCCAACATGAAAATCTAATCTCAATCTAATGTAGTTTACTGCACATCATGCTCAAGCCTGAGAAGATATTTCTGTGCTCTGGTTTTGGATCTGTGGGTAGGACTTAACCTTGGGCATCAGTGAGTGGTCATGCTGAGGACTCAGGTTTAACACCAGCAACAGGACAGCTTTAGGCAGAGAAGCCTCAGGCCTCGCATTTATGCAATTTAAGAATGCATTTTCAGCAAATGTTTCTCTTTTGGTTTTGCCAGCAGTTGAGCAAGAGCTCATGCATTTTACTAAGGAAAACTTGTTTTTGAAAGCTGTTACTGTACTCTACAGAACCTGCAGTTATACGCTAATAGGACAGAGTAATATTGCTTGTTTGAAATCTATCATAGAATCAAAAAACCCTTGAGGCTGAATCGCACCTCTGGAGCTCTCCTAACCTGGTCAAAGAAGGACCAGCTCCAAAGATAGTTCCACTGGTCCTTTTTCAGTTACTTGCTACTTATCGCTTACCATTAGGGCATCTTCTTACAAGTCTACCACTACTTTAAAGAATCACAGAATGTTCTGAGTTGGAAAGGACCCACAAGGATCACTGAGTTCAACTCATAAGTGAACAGCCCATAGAAATGAAATTAAAGCTCAGCTTTCAGCCCCCATCATATCACACACTTTTGTTTCAAGGACGATACACAGCAGGACAAGTGTCCACTGTGGAAGTGTCCAGTGAGCTAAGTGACAAACATATTGCAAAAATAATGAAAGGGAACCCCCTGATAGCTGAGTTCTGCTGCAGAGATGAAACACTTATAAAAAAAGGCTGAGAGAGAGTTTGGGCGTCCTCTTTGAATTATATCTTTAGCAGTCTTGCTTTCCTTTCTGCTGCAGTACTGCAGCCTTAAGTCCTGCAGGGCACTGCAATTCACCAGCCTGTTATTAAAGCTGACTTGAGGGTAAAACTGACTGGGAGTCCTCAGAAACACTTCTTATGAAAAATGGCCTTTTGGTTTTTTGGTATTTTTTTCTTTACATAAACCAGCTCATTTTACAAGTGGTTTCAATGAAATTTTATTTGGGAAGGGCTTCTTCTCAGCCTTAGGCTTATCCTAAGTGGAGATTGCTGGCAACAATGCTCCCACCCCCTGCCTCCTCCCTGAAACAAACCAGCACGATGCCAGTCCCCATCTCCACACTCCGCTGAGTTGACTGATTTTGGGAGAGGAAGGACTGGAAACTAAATCTTTCCTGTCCTGCTGGGACACTGTGTTTGATAAAAGAATAAAACTCCAATCTAGTCAGTTTAAATGAGCTTTGACTTTCTATAGTATTTGGGAAATTAGAAGAAAAGGTGTAGTGATATTGTTTTTACAGACTTATTGGCATTTCTATTCTGGAAATAGTTGCTATTGCTTTTTAAATGAAAAAATTTAAAGATCACATATTTATTCTCATTGATACCTTGTTACTTCTTAGTTCCATGGGAAAATGTTTAATTTATCTTAACCTCAGTTTGTGAGCACAGCATAAATTTTGTGTGCAGTGTTTAGATTCTTTTTTCCTTCATTCCTTGCTAACATCTGTTTTTCCTGCTCACATTTGTATTTCAGGGGATTTCAACAGATTCTTACTTTCAAAATGTTTTTTACATTGTGCTTTGTCTGTTCATTTTACATTTATCACCTCTCTCACAATGCAGGGAATATTCAGAGATGTCTTGGTCCGTATATTAACACATCCCTTCAAAGACTATCTAGTGACAAATCAATTCTTGTGCTAAGTATTTCTCTGTTGGCTTTCGTAGGGGCTGCAAAAGTATATAGGATTGATTTGTAGGTCAGAATTTATTCTCTTGAATCCCCTTAGAAAGATATCAGTAAGTTTTTATTGACAATCTCATATTAGAGTGTATCAAAAAGCCCTCAAGGGAAAACATGCTGAAAATGTTAAATAACAAGTATTTTACTCACAGTCTGTCTCCAACAGGGATGTCTTAATTACCTTATTTTCTGCAGAATAGCAAGTCTTGGCACTAGTGCTATGAGAACCGTGGTGCATCCCCGTGAATTTGCATCAGATCACCAGGATTGAGGAAGCTGGTCCTTGACACAATCTTTAATGCCAGGGAGCTAGTTTGTCATATTTCTGTGGGCTTTTGCTGGTTCTGCAGGACAGCTCCACGAATAACAAAGCTTATGTGGAAGTTTCTGAGTTTAGAACTATTTCCAGTCTTTTCAGTTTCCTTAAATGCCTTTGCTGCCTTAGGGCACTAAGAAACCACTTACATTTCAGTGTCTGGCAGAAATGATCATGACACATGGGAAGAGAAAGGGTATGGACTGGTGCTAAAATAACATTTCAGTTGTGGTGGGTGTGCTTACAGCTGTGTGCAGTATGATACCATGGAATGACAAAATGCTGCTCACTGGTGAAAACCTGTGGTGGGTTGACCATGGCTGGATCAGAGGTGCCCACCAGAGCTACTCTATCTAAAGTTTCCTCCTCAGCTGGTCTGGGGAAAGAAAATATCACAAAAGGCTTGTGGGTCAAGATAAGGGCAAGGAGAGGTCACTCACCAATTATCTCACGGGCAAAACAGACTCAGCTTGGGGACTTTACTTATTTATTACCAATCAAATCAGAGTAGGATAATGAGAATTAGAACCAAATCTTAAAAGGTCCTCCCACCACTTCTTTCGTTCTTCCCAGGCTTAATTTTATATCCAATTTCTCTACCTTCATCACCCTCAGCAGTCACAGGGGGATGGGGAAAGGGGGTTATGGTTAGTTCACTGTATGTTGTTTCTGCAGTTGATGCTGTGCAGTTTTTTCTCCTTTCCTAGGTGCCTCCTTCCACTTACGGGCTGGTCATCACACCAACACAGCCACCCAGACTGAGTATACTGGACTTGTACTTCTACTATTGTGTAAGTTTGATGCAAATGTCTGGTTTGTTTTTAAACAGAACATGGAGAGTTACTCTTGTAATAGGTAGCAGCCCTTCATGAAAGACACACCTTTGACATCTATTATTTATTATGATAATGATGAGTTAGTCTGAGATCTGTCAGGGGTGTGGCAATACTTCCGCTAGTTTCCACCAGGCCAATGACTGTAGGAGCAGAAGGTCCACATCTCTCTCTGGGAAACGTGTCCCACTGCTGAAAGCCAGCCACAGAAGCATTGTACATTAAATTCAAAATCCTAATTCAACACTGAATTCTTGATTCTAGTTGAGCAGAGCTGAATATGAATTCAAGAATGCCATTGCTACAGCTTGTTTACTGCCTTGCTTAAGAGGAATATAATTATATCCTGTTTTATAGGGCTTACAGAAGTAACGTGCAAATATGTCTCTGAAACACAGCACCAGGACTGAAGTTAAATTCGTATTTTCTCAGGGCTTGCACACAGAGGGTTTGGGCCTATTCTAGGTAATCTGATTACTTCAGGAAGTGAAAACAGGAGCTTTTAGGGCAGAACTACGTACACTTGATTTAAGACTTCCAGGCACAAAACTCAGGGCCATTTCCCAAGAAAAAACTGTTGCCCAAACAAAACTTTGGACAGGCTCTGATTTGGCAGTTTGCCAGTTGATTTAATGCTGGTGAAATGACTTCCCTGATCCCAGCAGAATCTTCACTGTGCCTCAAGCATATCCTTAAATTGCAACTCATATTACATGTTATAAGGGCTAATTAATGTACTAGAAATCATAAAATTATCAGTTTGGTCACAAAAGTAAGAAGGAAGGAACTTCCCTTGATGATTAGGAAGAAAAGTTAGTGTAGAATTAGCTAATTCTGGCAATTATTTACTCAAGCACAACTCTCCTTCAATATCTAGATATATGCTATGTAACTCCCATTTTAGGACTAGCCACTTTTGTAAACCACTGTGCACAAAATGCTACCTGTCTCTGAAGCTCTTGTCTCAAAGACACACCTCCACAGCAAAACCAGTAAAATACCATTGTTTCATGTTGCAGGCCTCTGGTTTAGCCAGAAACTTCTAAATTATTGCTGTTTTGAAGAGTGGACTTGCCATTAGTTCCAGCCATCTGCAAAAGCTTTTCGGTATGCTTCACTACACTGCCAAATCAAAAAACACTAATCTCAACCTCTCACCACACTAGACATATATCCCTCCCCCTGGTAAAATGTTACCCTCACTCTTCCCCCACCTTCACGCTGGTTATTTGGAATTAAAATGGAGTGAAAAAGGACTGAAGGTGAGGCATCCTCCGGTGCTGGGTGGTTGCCACTGGAAGCTCCCAGTGCCAGCCCCAGGGCCACCGCTCCTGTTTCCCCACCCTGCCTGCTTGGCGCAGGCAATTGAAGGTGAGCTGTGCCTCCCGGGTGCCCTCTGGGTGGGTGACAGGACTCAGCGAGCAGGGAGGATGGCCTTTCCAGGGGCTTGGCCATTCCTTCCTTCTCTCCCTGGGACAGCAATGACCACGGCCTCTCCCTCCCGACAGCGTGCCACACCAGCGAGGGCGAGCAGCTCCCGTTCCTCAGCTGTCCCCAGCCTGCCACCACCGCCAGCATGGCCACGGGGACAGACTGGAGCTGCCCCATCTGCCGCGAAGCCTCGGGCAACATCGCCTACGTGAGCTCCTGCCTGCACAAGTTCTGCCGGGCCTGCATCATGCGCTGGGCCAGGAAGAACCCGTCGTGCCCGCTGTGCAGGCAGACCGTGCGCACCATCATCTACCCGGCGCCGTCCGACGACCAGGGCTTCGTGGAGGTGGCTGTGGCGGAGCCCCTGGTGTCGCCGATCGCCGGCCCGGGGGAGGAGCCGGGCGCCGCCGGGCCGCAGCCCCGGGCCCCACTCGTGGAGGGGTTCCCTCCCGAGACCTGGGCGTTTTTCTTCAGCAACCACGCCGAGATCCTGCGGCCGCTGGAGCTGTGGCTGAACGACGTGCTGTGCGGGGCCTGCTGGTGGGACGTGGCCTTCGCGCAGGGCAGGATCGTGGCCAGCCTGTGCCGCTACGGGCTGCACGAGCAGGCCCTGGCCCAGGAGCTGCAGCCCTTCCTGCAGGAGCAGACGGCCGCCTTCGTGAGGCAGCTNAAGAAGCCAAACCAAAGCAAAAGAAAATAACCCAAAGCCCCAAGAACAATTTAAAAAACGTGTGAAAAGCCTTAGTCTCTCACTACAAGCCTTGCATGTGGCATTGCCAGCGCTGTTACCCACAAGCCTTCTCCGTCTCCCGGTGCTGTGCACACCTTCCACCTGCTGTGTGTCCTGCAGCTCCCACTTAAAACTGCGGTTGTCTGCCGCAGCTT
>VXBC01001838.1:2329-15233 GCA_013399945.1 Ploceus nigricollis | reverse complement strand
AGCTTGTAGCCCCAATCCATCTGTCCGAGTGTATTTCTCACAGTTTCTTCGAGATTTTATTATTAACGCCTCAAGTTTTACTTCAGTGTGTGTCTTAGTTTATTAGCAATTGATGGAATTCCAGACAATCACAATTGTCCATTATACTGCTGTTTGAGTTTAACTTCAGCTGTGTTTCATGATATTTTCTGTGATTGTGACCAAGACATATAAATGTGTATAAAAATTCAGGTTTGTTTCCTTTTAAATATTTTACATGAATTCTTTGTGTAGACATCCTGAGTGTGAAGACTTAATTCTTTCTATCATGAGATCGACATATTGCCAATATTCCAGCAAGAATTCTTTAACATTTTTCTTACCTAAAGTAGAAGCCTCTCTGACACATGCTTGAAATTGAGATTTTATTCAATAAAACAGCAATAATTCTGGGGGAAGAAAAAAGTTGTGAGCCTTGATTTGCCTGTATTTGAAGAGATCAAAGCAAAGCTGTTCCTCTCTGTCTTTTTTCCCTGAAGCACTGCACCTCTGTCCTGCTCCCAGCTTTCAGCAGCTGTAACTTGCATGTGCCAGCCTCAGTCTGCTCAAATCAGAGACAAAATTCCCCATTCCTCAGCACTGGAGGACTGCACCTACAGTTAGTGAAATCATTCTCTTGAACAAAACTAAGAAGTCACAGAAGTGTTCACAGGTCCCTAGCATTAAATTAAAAAATACCCATATAGAATTTCAGTAGTAATTTTTGTTTCATTTCTGTTCTTCATCTTTTCCTACAAGCTAATATGCTTTCATACTATCTTTTTTTTTTTTTGTATGTTAAAGCTGCAGCATCATTCACAGTTGTGTTGCTTGCACTGCTGAGAGTTACTTAAACAATTTTCTTAATTGGGTCTTTCTTTAATAAATACATTTTGCATTAGGACACTTAAATGGTAGCAATAACAGAGTGCTTGTAATAAAACTGCATTTCTGTATAAATTCCTATTTTCCCTTCTAGATACTTTGAACATCTGTTCAGGGTTTTATTACTTTGGTTTCCATTCTCTGTCCTCCTGTTAAGGAACATAGTATTTAGCAGATTTACTTGTCTCTGAAGAGTGAAAGCCTCTGTGATCTCATTGACTGAATAAGAGTGAAAGCCACTGTCTGCTCTTCCCTTACTGCTTTTCAGTGTAATTTGCCAGGCTTTGAGAACTACTGTAGAGAATAATCCAGCTATTCCCCTTAATGATGGTGATACTTGGGGTGCTTATGTGAGTGGGGTTCATTTTGTACTATTAGTGTTCTCTGTAATCTTAAGGTTCTTTAAATGGTGTACTTATTATGTAAATAATTTTCTGAAATTCCAAGACAGTACAGGATCATGCCTAAAGGTATTAGATGTAAATTCCCCACACCATTCTTCTGCTGTCTCCCTGCCTTATTCACATCAACTAGTTACACAATTTGCAAGCAATTACATTTCTGCTGCTTCTTCTGAGTGCTGGGAGTTGTGTGGAAGTCTTGATAACAAATGTGAGGCTGTTTCAAAGAAATTAATCAGAATAAAGTAAGTTTCAGAAACAGAATACTTCCAGAGAGGACATGCCTGGTACAAGGAGTGTGATGTTGGAAATGGATACAGCAAATTATAACATATTGATGTTCATGAGATGAAATGAGTGGTGAAATCAGTAAATTTACTCTATTAGCCTAATTAGGAAGGACACATCTAAGTAAAAAATAATCTTCCAAGTCACAATAATGCAAAAATGTAAATGCCTGGGCCAGGGATGTGTGTCACCTTATGCCAAATTAGACACATGAGCAGTAAATAGGGCAGGGGCAGATTAACAGAACAGGCAGAGAAAGCAGGTCTGGCTTTCCTTTTTTGACATGGTGAAAAAAAAATCAAATTGGAAGGCACATACTGCATGTGATAGCAGGTGAAAATTACAATACAACCACACGTACACTGCAAAAGAGAAACATACCCACAAATAATTAAGTCACCTAATTACGTTTTAAAAACTTTATTTTGATGACACTACTTTCAAGAATTTCGACCTTGCAAGAGAGAAGAAATGGTATAGAGTTGAAGAGCAGAGTTGAGATATTCTGACGAGGGGGCTTTCCAAGGACCATAGCAGCTCCCCAAGCACTTTCTGATGATGGCAGTGGTGGGTGATACCTGCCTGTGAGTTATCTGTGGTGAACAGAAGTTTGAATGGGAATTGTTTAGGAATGTTCTAATTAAGAACAGTAATGTGCTGTGAAGGAGAAAATTTTGCAAGAAAATTGCCCATTAAAGAGAGAACTGGAACAAACATAAACCAATGGGAAATATGAGGAACATGCCGTATGCAGTTACATTCTGCCCTAAGGTCTGTGCTAGTATAAAAACTGCAGTGCTCTTTTTCTTATTTGCAAAGAATGTGTGGAGGAAGCAAAGCTATTTGCTTGGCTGTAGGTTGGGAAATTTTCCTTTAGTGAAGGTAATTAGTATTTTACCCATTACTGGTTAAATGACTAAATGGAAGTCGTGTGACAAGGCTACAGCCATAAGGCAGAGGGGCTTTTGTCCTCTCCTTAGACCTGGTCAGACAAGTTGCTTCAGCATTCACCACTTCCTTTGCCTCATTTTTGAGCTGCACAAAGGGTGTGAAGGCACGGCTGCTGATAGTCAGCCCAAGGACAAGTTTTCTCTTTATGTGCTTCTCCCAGGGTGGTCTGAGGAAGGAACTTCCATCAAGCCAAGTTTGTTAAAGTTTAGAGAGCATGGAGAAATCTTTGAAATGGAAGAAGTTCTAACAGTCTGACAAATGAGTGTTGTTATTCTGCACTGCTGATGGCTGAGACTTTATAATAAGCCAGAAATGGTTGTGGTCCTCCTTTGGGAAGGAAAAGGGTGCAGGAAAAACAGGGTTGCACAGTGATGTGCCATTTTCAGTCATTTAATGAAGAGGAGGACTACCACATCAGGTTTCTAAGAGAGGATCATAAATCCTTTAATTTTTGCCTTCCAGTGGCCTTCAAATGAGAAAGGGGAGCAAGGGGCAGAGCTTCTTGGTTAGCAGGTGTGGTTTTTACTAGCATATAACCTGAAGTTCCCTGGGACAAAGCTTGTGGAAATTATTCCATTACTGAAAGTTAATGACAGCCCTTCGTTCTATGCTGGACTCTGCCACATCAATGAAGGGGTCAAGGCTGCCTGTCCACAGCTGCAGTGTGGTGATTCCTCAGGGGTGATGGTGTTGATGCAGCCCATTCCTAAAAACACAGAGGGGTGCTGTGGGCATCTGTAGGGTGCATATACAGATACCGTGGGAGGTTTCCATGGTCAAACGTGGCAGAAGATTCCATACGCTTTGCTTAGAAGCTTCCTGACATCCAGCTCAGCATCTGCACTGAACTCCTGACTTGATGAACTGGGTCTAATGACCCGTCATTTAATTTTACTGCAGATTAAATACTGACAACCCAGAAGTGTTGCTCTCCATTGACACCTTGATAAATGTTTATGGCTTGATGTGTGGAATGTGAAAGCAGCTGTCTTCCTTAATGTTACTTTGGAAGCAGAAAATAAAGTCTTGCAAAGATGATTGTGGTGAACAGGATATCAGTGTGGATGTTGCCACATTGTGCTAATTAGATGTTGAAGTTGCAATGGTTTTTGCGGTACATATCCTGTCATTAATTTGTATGCTTTTCAAAGCTTTTGCGGAACAGATACACTGATGAGGTTAAACCATTAAAACAAAATGCAGAACAAAATATCTTGCTCTCTTTTTCATTTCACAGTATTGAAAGCTAATTAGGCACCTTTGCATAGCATTGGGAAAAAAAATCTCAGATGCATTTTCCTATATTAAATGGCAAATCCAACCCTGGGTGTGGACTTATGGTATCAATCAGCATCCTGGAAATTGCAGTGATGTGATGTAGATGGTTATATTTATATCAAATGCAGCCAAAGGTTCAGGGATCAAAGTCCCACAAGAGGGATGAACCATTGCAACAAGGAAATGAAACAATCCGGAAGTAAAATAGCTTGTCTTGAGAGCTATTCCCCAGCCTGCAGAAGGGGGAGAAAGATAATTTGATTTGGGTAATCAGTTTTTTGCATATTCTTGGGAGTATTGGAAAATGTGTGTGATTTCTGCTTTGAAGACAGGCTGTGGAGAAGTTACAGAAGGAGGGGAACATTTGTGTTCTGTTGGAAGGCAGCTACTTTGATCTGACACCAGCTTTAAGACCAGACCTTGTGCTTCAGTGACAGCTGCAATAAAGATGTCATTCTGGAAAGCATGAATGTCTTAAAATAAAATCCACAGTTTAAAATTTGGTTGAGTTACATACAGAATATTTCACAATATTTTACTCTGAGTGTGTGTAAGTGTGTTTTTACCAGCTGTGTGTTAGGGCTTCTCTTTGCTTTTTCCTTATCCCTGAAATTGAGCACTTCTGTTCTCTGACCTGCAGCTTTGGCTTAGTTCATGGTGCCAGAAGTCTCTCTCAAATATCTAGACCTTTAAGCATTAGGTTATATGCAGTTCTTCAGAGATTTCTGTGTTTGCTCCATAAAATAGTATCATTTCCATGTGACATCTTTTGCACTGACAAATCTCACTCAGATGGAATGTAAATATCTCCAGGAAAGTGTGTATCTTCCCACCATTGCCCTCAGATGCTCATCAGCATCCCTGCTTGTTCTTAACCACGCGTGGATCATGTAATTGATTCACACCATATGTTCAATTACGTCGCCTTTGGTGGTTTACTTCTTTTTTTCTTTTTGTAAGTTGTTTCACAGATACAATACTTTTCTTATGTTTTTCTTAGGCAGCAGTCGCTGTACACCCAAGAGGTAGCTTTGCAAAACCTCCAGTCTGTCACCTTCAGTGAAACACCTGGACTTCACTGAGATGTGATGGCAATCCAGACTTTGACAAGCAACTTTGCATTTCTGAAAGCTGATTTTTTTTATTTTTTATTTTTTATTTTTTTGTAATTTCTGCAACTCTGTCCAACTTGCCACATCCATGGCTACAAACAATTGAGACTTTTAACAAAACTTAAGCCAATTAATGACAACACTGCCAAATAAAAATTGTCTGTTTCATCACACCTCCAATTTACAGCAGATACTTCAATGGACATGTTTGGGTACTTCAGTGTGATCCAAACCATTGCTTTTTTGGGATGAATTGGGCAGCTGCACTATCCAGGCTGCACAGTATTCAACCTCTGGGTAGCTGCTGCTGTGGAAGCTGGAGGCACAAGCTCCTGCACCAGGGCAGAGTGCATTAGAAAATGCATTAGGAACAAGGCACCTTCACCAGGAGACTGCCTTCTTTTCCCAGCAAGGAGCAGTTCTTCATTGCAACAACTGACATTTTTCCATGTTTGATGAAACAATATGCATAATCTAATCCTGGTCTGCATGTGGAGACAGTTTCAGTCGATGTTTGCAACATGGTGGTGGCTAAGAGCTTTCTTTAGTTCAAGGGCTGTTCTTTTTTAGGTCAGTAGACTTTGGGCTGTGCATGTGAAACTTCTTCCCAAGAAGAGGACATTTAGGGTGAGAATTGGTAAAACTTTCTGCATTTTTCCACTGGAGATATTCTATCACCAACAGTGGCTGTTGTCACTGCTGGTATTTGTTAATGAGTAGCAGCTGACAGTGCTTCATTCCTGTCTGCCTGAACATTTGGGCAGTGCCAGAGTGGGAAAGAGCAGAGGAAGGGTGGTTTGTGTGCTGTATGGCTGTGTTCCTGAAAAGGAACAAGATCTCTTTGCACCAGACCCTGAGATCCCAGAGGAGAGTTCCCTTGCTTGGCACACTGAGACAGAACAAAGGGGAAAAACACAGGAGAGTCCTGATGGGTTTTTTGCCTACGGTAGGCAGGGAGTGTCTTCAGGCAAGTGGTCTCCGGCTTGTCTAATTTTCCCCAAAACTTCTAGTTTGGAGAAAGGACCATTTCTACTTCTTCCAAATAAGGCTGGTGCTCAGGGGTCTTCATCATTTGTAGACCAAATACTCCAGTGAGGCTCCACCTCAGGAAGGAAAAGTCACCTTTGCTGTGCCCATGAGGAGCCAAGACAGCAGAGGGTGCTGGGGCAGGAGCTGGAAGTGCTGCACTTTTCCTTCAACTTCATCGCTTCCCAGAGCTGCTGAATCTCACTTCCACTGGTGCCTCATTCTGCCCATCCGAAAACTGTGGAGAGTAATGTGTCCTTGAGGAATTTGCCATTTCCAGAGAAAAGTACAGCAAAAGAGATAGTTATTTCAGTTCTTGTAATGTTAAATGCCAGCTGCTCAAGATATGCTGCTGGAAACCCCACAGTTTCAAAAAGCTGCATTTCTTAACTGTTACATTTTTAATGCTGTGTAAGTGGGGAGAGTGGGAAGGCCAAGGATAACAGGAAACAAAGTGAGGAATAATATAATTTTGGGTTTGCAAGGTCCAGGTAACATCAGTGTTACTTGGTGCACATCATGATGGAGGATGAGCACTGACCCGCTCCTGCTTGGCTGTCTGTGCACAGTGAGCAGGAGGGGTGGAACATGGTCAGTGTAATTCACTTATTACATATTCATGGGGAGAGCAAATACAGCATTTAATCCACTGAGATTTTCCATTTTTTGCTTTGCGAAGGAGGACACAGGGTTGCAAAGCTAAGACAGTTTTAAGAGGTAAATAGCTTGCAATAAAAAATTATCTTTCTAAAGATTCAATGCTGATGGCTAGGAAAAAAGCAAGGTTGCATGCTCAGTTAGCCTGCTGTAGTCTGGCAGAAAAAGAAAAGCACAGTCTATTTATTTGTTTTTTTACTTATCTTTGAAGTCACTTGGTCTAATAAAAAATAAAACTTCTGCTCCTCAGTGGCATTTTTCAACAACAACTAACATACATACAGCCAAAATGTTTGGACCAGCTCCACTTGAATCTATCTTTTTACGATTATTGGGCTTTTGAACTTAGAGTGTAATTTCTGATATCTTATTTCAGAGTTATCAACTGAAAATAGCTTTTGCTGAACTGATTTCCTGACATGAGATGTTATGAAGGAATTACTTCTAACTGATGCTCTAAGCTACAAAATACAGTGTTTACTGAAATGTCATAATCTTCTTTATGTTTTGAGAACAGTAACTTTTTTTTTGAGCTGCCAGTTTCACTGTATTTGTAGTCTGTGCTCGTTTCAAAACATTTGGAGAGAAAAAAAGAGAAAGGCATATATGCACCAAGGAACAGATCTGATGAGATTGCACAGGAGATTTCTGCTTAAAAGTAATGTTTTTATAGCATGACAAATGTCTCGGGTATATGATGACAGGCACAAATGAACACGTTATTTGTGATTTCTGAGCTGAACAAAGTGAATAACATATTTGAGGTCAGTGACAATGATGGATGGATCTGCTCAAGACTGTCACAGATTCATTGCAATTCTGCCATCTCTGTCTCTTAAGAGGGCCTTCAATCAATAAATGAACAGCAGTAGAATGCACTAGAGTTGGGAGCAGGAGAAGTTAACAGAAAGTCATGCTCTTTCTATTGGGCCAGAAAGTTAACTGTGCAGCTAAATGGCTCTTTTTTGTTCCCTCCTGTTAACATGTTGATAACACACACTCTACTTCCATGATTTCTGTATGATTTTTTTGGGGTGCATGGTAAAGGTTGCACAGTGAGATCAGTGCTGTGGTTTCTGAAGAACCTTCCTTGAAGTGACTCACCCTGGACAAATGTTTCATTTATATACAGTCAGTGGTGCCGTCTCACCTAGAGTTTGTACCAGGAGAAAAAGGGTTGTAAAATAAACCAAGAGTGTATCTAGCTCACAGCTACACCGCTTAGGTCACAGGGTATTTAAATTCATTTGTTTTCAAATGCTTCTGTAATTTAGCTCTGGACTGAACACAGTCATGGCTGTAGGATAGGATGCTGGGGTTTTTCCTTCATCAAAGATGCATTCTGTAGATGTGAGAGCATCTCAGCCAGGGAAGGCCTGAGCTTTTTTCAGCTTCTGTGAGACTGAAGGGAGACCTCATCGTAGTCTACAACCTCCTCATGAGGGGCAGCACTGATCTCTTCTCTGTGGCAACCAATGACAGGAATGGGAATGGCTGGAGCTGTGTTAGGAGAAGTTTAGACTGGATATAAGGAAAAGGTTCTTCCCTCAGAGAATGGTGGGCACTGAAGAGGCTCCCCAGGTAATGGCCACAGCCCCAAGGCTAACAGAGCTCCAGGAGCATTCAGACACCACTCCCAGGCACAGGCTGGGATTGTTGGGGTGTCCTGTGCAGGGCCAGGAGCTGGACTGGATGATCCCTGTGGATCCCTTCTAACTCAGGATATTACTGTGTGATTCTTCCAGATGTCTGTCTCCATGCAAAAGAAATCCAGGCACAAAGCCCACAGTGGCATGTTGGTGGGCATACACTCTTAGACAGATTTAGAAGCAGGCTATAAATTTAGGTTTACAGGCTTACCAGACTTGTGTTTTCTTCGGGCTCTGTATTTTCTTTCCTGTTGGGCTAGTATTGAAGTAAAGCTCTAAATTTACAGATTCTTTTTTCTCAGTAGAGGAATGCCATGTTGACAGGGTGCTGGCCTCTCACAGGAGAGATCTGTTTCACGTAGATCTCTAAGCTGCTCTGGAGTTCACAGGATGAGGAAGCAGTGGTGTTACTTTGTCAGGCTCTCCCAGGAGGTGATGTTCTGCCCCCTTGGCCAGAATACAATGCAGGCATTTGAAATCACTCTCTTGGTCACTCACTTTATCTGTATCCCATCCCAAATTTATTTCCATCTGTGTGGAAAAAGAAGACGACCAGGACCCAAAGGTGGGAAGCACACTCCAGTTAATGAACTTTCCTGAGGAGCAGAGTATATGATCTCCAGAAATCTCTTTTAATACTTCCAGTCATTGCTCTGCTTCTTTGAACTTCCGGGTCTTTAGTTGTGTAAAACAGATGAAGCAACAGCGGGCCCAGTGCTATAGACTGGAATGTCTACAGGCTTGTTTGTTTATTTTCTGATTCTTCTTTGGCCTGCTGTGAAGTGGTGAGGTGGGATTGAAATTTTACCTTGTTTTTTGTGGATAAGCAAAATTATCAAGTTTCTGCAGAAAAAAAACCCTGAAACAGCTGCTTATTGAGCCTTATTGAAGGCTATGTAACTAGTTATTTTCCTGATTCTAGAGAAATAATAGCACCTTCACAAACTGCAGTTGTGACAGAGAAGGCTGGAGGGTATTTCAGGACGTCATAAAGTGAGACTCCTCACTTTCCTCCGGAAACAGCAATCCCACAGACTCTCTGAGTAATTACATTTTACATTTCTCCTAAATTTCTCTCCTAGACCTTCCTTACTCCACTTTTAGTTCCTGATTTCTTTGCCAATGCTCTTCAAGGAAGTTTATTACTTTCTTATGAGAAACTACCTTCTGTGGATTGGAAGACTTGTATTCTCTCTCTGCACTGAACTACTGCTGCTCCTTCATCCCTCCATCAGAAGCTGCATTTTGCAGAGCAGTCTGTATCAGTCTGTATTCTGTATTTCCATCAGGTGGTTCACCATCACCAGTTAAAATTGTGTCAAACTGAAATTTAACAGTACGGGGTAGAAGAGGAGATGCAGGTATCTCACAAACTTTCATTCCACCCTGCGAGTTAGGAAATGGATCAATGACCTCAGGATCCTGCCTTGCTGACTCTCGTCACATTTTACTATTCTATTTACCAATTCTATTATTTATTATTCTATTTACCAATTCTATTTACCAATATAGGAAAAAAAATCTCATTTAACATGTAGAGTGATTAAAATAATAAAGGACTGTCATAGCCAGATAGGAAAAGTATCTGATATATCACTTTTAAGAGCTCTGCAATCCTTTTAACAGACAACACACAGACTGCAAAAGCAGTAATACTCTTACTGGCAATATGATCTTGAGCTAGAATCAGGAATTCTCATCTTCCCAGTTTGTTTAAGCATGGTGGGCTCCACCTTCAAAATGAGTGTGTGAAAAAACCCCAAATTCTACATCCAGGCACAGAGGAGTAGGTCTGGATAAAAAAAGAAACGCATTTGGATCTGCAGCATCACTCTGTGCTGGTCAGTCTGCACTATGTTCAGTACACCAGCTAGGGAGTTGTCTCTGTAAACCTACAGGTCATTTTAGAGAAATTTCTTTGAACAGCCAGAGTTCTGCTAAATTTAAAATAAATTTAAAATCTATTATCTTGTAAAAAATACAAAGTTTCCTCACCTTCCATTTTCTCCACCATACTCTTTTCTTTGTTTTTCAGAGAAATTGGAGGAAAACCTTTTATTTCAAGAGGTCAGACTAAAGAAATAGGCAGTTCTTACTAAACAACAACAACAACAACAAAACAAAACCAAAACCCTAGGGTCTACAAGAATGAGTAATACATGATGTAATTTTCTCCATTAGAAAATATGAAAATATGGGAAGCAGTCCTGCATTTTGTGCAGTGTTACAGGCACGGATCAATACCAAGCATGGTACAAAGCCAGCAAGTGGGTGCATTATTGTGGTAATTTTCCCTCGGAGTTGCCATTATGAATGGCAGGTTTTCACTAGCAGTGCCAGAGCCAAGATGTGCTCTATGCTTGTGTGTGCATGCTGCAAGGGAGGAATTGGAATAGCTGTTATCTCTGTAGTCTCTTCATGGAGTGCAAATCCTCTTTAAATTCTCAACACTTGAAGCTCAAGGCCTGAAAACCTGAAGTTTAACAGGAATGTCACGGAATCTTTCCATGATCCAGCTCTTCTGCCCCTTCATCCTACACAAGCATCAATTACACTGCCTGCACCATCTAGAGTTCATTTTTCTGCACTGAATTAAACAAGAAAAAACATCTCTGAAAAGTTCCTGAAAGGAATCATGTGGATAAAAGTAGAAGTATTCCAGTAATATTTGGCACATGGGTTGGGAGGCATGAAGGATGTAGCCACTTCAGCTTTGGTTGTTTTCACCTTCCTGAGAAGGCACTGCAGCTTCCCCTTCCCCTTCCCCCTCCCCTTCCCCTTCCCTTTCCCTGTCCTCCCCTTCCCTCTTTTTCTTTCTTTCTTTCTTTCTTCTTTCTTTCTGTTGTACTGCTGCTGAATTTTCATAAAACATTCTTTGTAAGGTGCAATTCAATTAATTCCATTGAAGTGGGAATGACTATTACCAGGGTGGGGAATATCTCAATACCTGTTATATCTGTATATGAGTATATATGAGTATATGTGTTGTATATATCTGCTATTGTGAGTGTCTGTTATTTGAGTTCACGTCTCTTAAATGTGAACTACAAAAACATTCTCCAAGGGAGACTGAGAGAGGTGCTTCAGAATTTGGTCCCGAGTGTCAGTCTTCTAACACTTCCCCATGGAAAAAGAGTAGAGTCAGTTATGATGCAGTTCAGAAATCAAAGTGACAGTGGAAAGAACTGAATATCAAACATGGTCCATTTCCTGAGAGTCAGGTTTTAATTTGAACTTTTGAAGTGTTTTTGGAACAGTTCTGCTGATGAACATTGTTTGTGGTAATTCTGAGCAATTGGGTGAATTCTTTTTCTCTAAAGATGAAAACAGAAGTGGTGAAATTAATAATTGGAATAGGAAATGTCATATAAGAACTTACTGCAATCTGGAATATTTTATTGAAGAATGATATTAAAAAAGTAGGTAGATGTGGCTCCCTGACTATGAGATTTAGCACTTGTTTCTTTTCAGTTGATAGTTTCTGTATGTGATTAAATCTTACCTTTGGTGACACTGTGGGATGTAAGCCTGCATCTGTTATAAAAAGTAAAATCTGACACTTTTTTCCCATTCAGATTCTCTTTTTTCTACAGGCCAGGGAAAACAGAGGTGCCAGAAACATATTATGTATGCCCTGGCTGGCTGCTGGCCTCGGGCAGAGCTCCTGCCTGTGTCTCCATGGCCACGACTGCTTGGCACAGCAGGCTGAGCACAGTGACCATCCGGAGCAGCTCTCAGGAGCCAGGCTTGTTATAAACCACCCAGACCCCAACTGGGAATTAGTTACAGACGTTATATTGAGAAAATAAAAAAATCAGCAAAGCAAAAGGGACAGCGCTGGGTGCGAGGCAAAATGCCAGAGGCTCGTGCACAAAATGGCGGCCCCACCTTCTATACCCCGATATTGCATCAGCTTCGTGCATTGTGAGAAACGATGCCTCACTTCTTAAAATTTTAAAAGGTTTATTGAATCACAACAAGGGACTGAATAAGGAAAAAGGGACAACAATGGGTGCTTAGCAGCCAGAGGCACACCACCCTCACCCGTAACAATCCTTATATATACGATTGCCACGTCAATGCCCTGGTAAGCCGACCCTCCCCACACTCGTGCACATGGCACTCTTCCGACCCAGCTCCTCCTTCATCCTGCCTCTCGGAGTCTGTGCAGTCCATCTTGCTTCGACTTTCCCAATGGTTGGAGATCGACTTTCCCAATGGTTGGAGATCAACTTTCTACATTACAAAACTCATATATAAAAACACCAGACCTCAACAGAACTTCTTTTAACCTTATAACATACATTTGATGTTCACGAAAGCCAACATCACACTATCTGTTTATTACATACATGTTTATTTTTGGTTTTATATAGTCTTGCCCTATGTCACTCTTTTCAGCACCAACATAGTTTCATCACTGTGGTCATCACGGTCCTCATTAGATTAAATTCTACTCCTTTAAGGTCGTGTCTCAGAAGTTTGTCTAGGAACAGTCTGTCCAGTACAAATTCATAAACCCCCGTTAAAACACACGAAACCATACTGTCCTCGAGAAAGCCAATTTTACAACTAGGCTATTGTAACAACATTAACCACTTTATAACATATATTATTATCTTAACAACATTAAACACTT
>VXBC01001837.1:228061-378982 GCA_013399945.1 Ploceus nigricollis | reverse complement strand
GGGGCGGGGCCGGCCGCGCCCCCGGGAGCCACCCGACGGCCCCGCCGGAGCCGACGCTCGCCGAGGGCGAGGGCCCCGGTCGCGGCATCCAGCCAACAACCTGCTCCCCCAGGCGCCTCCTTGGCTGCACATCATGCAGGCCATTTGGCACCTGTAGTTGCGTCCGGCTCCGCCGCCCCGAGGACTGGACTCTCCAGCTGCGGTGTCCTCTTGCGCTGCTGTTCACCCCCAAATCTGCCGCTGGCAGGTGGGAGGGCATCGCTCCTGTGTGGACGATCTTGCGCGTCTTAACAGCACTTTAACCAGCTGTAGCCACGACATTTGGGGGATCCCCCCTACCTGTGGGGGATCTACTGGTGTGCAGTCCACATCCACAAAGCAGGCAGGATTCCCACTGTACAACTGGTTTGTCCAGAACTTGTCCGTTCCCAGTAGTCTTGCAGCATGATTGGTTTCCTTTACTGGCATATGAGACTTTAAAAATGCCAAAGTTTTATTTTTCTAGCTTGTCCTGACTTAACTGTGGAATACCCCAATGGTAGTTTACGTACTGACATAAGCCAGCATCAACTTTACCCAAGGGTATATTGTTCATTGTTCTAAAAATAGAAGGGTTAACAAAGTTTGGCTACCTATGGACCAATGTTCCACATCCTTTTGCTACCAATCCACTCTACACAGGCTCCAGTAGTCACCACTTTCCACATGCACTAGCAGAACGGATATGGTTCTCAGCAATGTGGTTCCTCACATGTGCTGAGGATTAGCCAATTGGTGAGTCAAACAGTAGGCAACTGGTGAAGTCACACGTCTTCCATCTGGAGAGGACAGTGATTAGCAGTCTCATTTTCTGACTGCTGGTTTTCGTCATGGCACGTAGTATTTCTGGGTCCTTTATGTTGAACTGGACTAAAACTGTGAAAAGGGTTCAAAATTAGCCTGAGAGCAAAGAGATGGATAGCAAATGCAATTCCATTTCCTTAAGAGAACAAGATAGAAATGCAGTCTGTAGTGAGCCCAGTTTACACGTATTTTCTATCATTAAACATTAGGATGCTTGCTTTGAACTTCCCATTCTTGGGCTTTCCTTTGTAGATTTAATTTTTGAGGGTACAGTAAGACTTTCAATAATTTATTAGCATTTTTTTGTGTAAGTAAGCGCAAAGTCAGCGCTAAAATTCTTATCATACATAGCTTTATAACTTCCTTTCAGCAGAAAAAGCTTTACACAGAATTTTGCTATGTGAACTTAGCCTATGATTAAAGCAGCTGTGGAACATCTCTATAGCCTGCAAATACTGTGCCTTACTTAGCTCAGACAGGTTTTGTTTTTGAGACAGGAGAGAGTCTCCCAGGGACCAAATGACCAAACTGTTTCACTTCAACTTATCTAGGCACAGCCATAGAAAGCTGCTTCATGTTTCACAGATGAGATTTTAAGTACCTGCTTTTATCTAGAGTCCTAATATTTGACTCTGTTACCTAAAATTTGGTGCATACTCTGTGTGTATATATAAAAATCTAGCCTAGCACAGAGCTATATCGCCTTAACACAACTTTAGTTGTATTTGGCTATTTAGTTGTATTTGTATTTGTAGTTTGAGACTACACAATCTTTTCTTAAAAACAAACAAGCAAAACCAAATCATGGTCAGAAGTTGGTTTTTCACTTAATTTTTATTTATTTCTTATAGATGGGGAAGAGTTCCTTCCTGGTACTCGCTATTTCTGCTGAGGTATTTATTTTTGCAGAAAAATAAACTTCCCAATATGCTTTGTTTTGCTGTGCCCTCAGAATACGATGTAACCTAATTTTATAGTAAGCTTGTATAAAACAAATTATATACGGAACATAAGCAGAATTGAACTCCTTCAATAAATCACAGCAAACAGGCTGTGAAAACACTGTACTTTTTTTTTTCCTATTACTTTCTCTTTTTTTCAGCTTTTTTTCCACTGATCTTTTTCATAGGGTTTCCCCCTGAGAACTTGCTGAAAAATTTTTTTCTTCTTGTGCAGATTAAATGGTCCTAGGCATTTTCATGAGCCATGGCATTTCTTCCTAAGGTGACCTGTTAAAGTGGCCTGCCATCCCAATCCACATTTTGCAGACGTGCTTCTAAATATTTTTTTCCCTCCTCCATTGCATTCCTAGACCCTTTTCCTCTTCTTTCTTTTAGCCTATCCTATTTGCCCACTAACTTCCCCTACTTTCCTCATGGTTTTCTAATCAGCCTCCCCTGTCCTTGCCCCTCACAACTAACAGGAGAGATGCTGCTGCTTCCTGAAGATATGTATGACAGCTTTTCCAGCCAACAGTAATGCTAATCTTCATAAACTCATTTTCACGTATTGTGGACTAAGCTGTGCTGGCCAATGGACACACTGATATGGCTGAGATGCTCTTGGCAGCATGTCTCTGCCTCTCCTCCCCAGTTTCCAGGGTTAGCTTTTTGCCCCTTGGAAAAGCTCTGATCTCAGAAGACTATTCCTCTTAATCTATCGTTTCTTTTCTCATTGCATTTTTCTCTTGCATTTGTCTTTTTTCCATTTGACTAACAGATTTATTTTTTAAAACCACATCAGGTCTACTATAAAACTCAACCAAAAGAAATTACTTCAGTTTTAAAGTTAAATGTTCCCTGCATGCTGGCAGCAAAAGGGATATGAAATGTGCTATGGTGAGGGTCTTGTTTTCTTTCCCCCAGAAATGCTCATGGTCCAAACTGTTTCTTAGCTGTCAATGGCTGTGTGCGGTTACATAACTATTTCTGTCCTCTTTTTAGCCATTAGTCTCCTTCTTTGCCTTTGGATTTGTTTTAATTTTTTAATGATCCCATGAAAATGTTAGTAACAGAAGAGTTTCCTATTTTCCATTTGTCTCCCTCCTATTTTATTTGCATTTGCCAGTGGGGCCAAAGAAAGGAAGTGATTTCTTTAGAAGTCTGTTTGAAAAAGCTGTGCCAAAATATGCTGTTCTGCTTTATTTTGTGGCCTTATGAAAATTATGCAGCAATTTATGAAGCTTTAAATTTTAATGTGAGGTTCTCAAGAATGTTCCATTTGCAAACCTAGGCAGATATCTAAGCACATGAACATTCAATATGGTAATCAGAGAAAATTATTTTATCAAAAATGACTTTTTAGGCACTTACTTAGTTGCTGCAAAGTCAATTTATTACACAGGCACACCCAGAGTGCTCTGCCAAGCCAAGCCTTAACTGTTACTTCTCCACACCTTTTCTAAGCCAGTATTTACCAACCTTTACAAGTCTGCACTTAATTCCAAGCCAGCAGATATCTGGCCTTCTTCAAATGCTCAGTAATTGCTGTCCTTGTTCAGGGGCTCAGATACACTAATTTGAAAGCTGACGTTATGCTTCTTGTTTAAACTGGTGCAGAGATTGAGCTGTGTCCCTCCAGAAGCTTGCCACAAGATCAACTGGAGATGGATTCATTAGGAAGACCAAACCAAAAAGGAAGATGTGAACCCTCACAGTGAAAGCAGATTCTGCTTTCTGCTTTTTAGGCCAAGGTCACACATGCAGCTCCAAAAAAAGTGTTGGCTTGAGCTTTCCTGTTAATGGGAATGAGCATGTCATGTATGTATCATATAGGTATTGGTTTTACATCAAGGAAGAAGACAAATATTTTGCCCCTACAACTACTGTTCTCAGTTTATCTGTTCCCCCTATCATGTTTTGTTTCATGGATGAAAAATCCTGTGCCCAGGTCCTCACTGCTGGCTTGCTTGCTCAGGGATATGGAAACTCTCTGGCCACATCTGAATTAGCAAAATGAACAGGGCGAAAATGAAATGCCAGAGCACTGGTTGTGCATAGTCCATGAAGTGGTTTAGTGCCAACCAGGCTTCACCAAAACAATAGGTGCCAGGCTGTGGTTGAGGAGCTAGCATAGGAGAAACTCAAGCCCTAACGTGCAGATTCCTATTGGTCTTGTTTTAGGAATAACTGGTTAAAACTCTTGTATGGTTGTGAGATGTGCCAGGCTAGTTAGCCACAGCGTAGCTGAAAATGAGCCCTGGAATTTTATTCACTGGTAGAGACATGGCCTTGACCCCACAATGAGTTTGGTGGGAAGAGGGGAAGCAGGGGAGGAGGGGAGTGTCCACTCTGAGGGGTCCCTTTTTAAGAGCCGGCTTTAAAAATGAGACTCATAATTGAGTGGTTTCTGCTCTGGATTTCTTCTGTATTTTACATTATACCACCATTAAAGAAAAAGTTAGTAGGGAGGAAATAAGGACTCAGGTCTCCTTGTGTCTAGCTGATTACCCAAAGTGGTAGTTTTGACCAAGTTTTTAAATGTTTGTTCTATTTCTGATTTCAGGATTCAGGATCAGTTCAAACAGAAAGGTTTCAGAATGCTCCTCTTCAGAATAATTAGAGAGTGGAGGTTATGGCACTTTTTAAAAAGGAGAAGTAATATGGAGCTTTTCATGTAATGCTCAAAAACAGCAACAGCAAAGAGTCTGAGGCAGGATGAGGGATTTATGGTGAAGCTGAATTAGTGCACAAGATCTTCACACATAAACAATTACTTCAAAACAACGACAGTCATGTTCAAATACTATTGTAGGAATTCAGCGATATGGACTTGGTTAACCATTAATATTTAATGCTTTTTAAATCAATATGTGTAGTCTTTAAAAGTAACAACCATAGGAAAATGTTAACATTAGGAATAAATTTTACGTTATGGCTGAGACTGGTTTGTGAGTTTTATTGCATTACACTGGATGCGGTTTTCATCAGCTGAAAATGTCTGGCTCCTTACAGCAGCTTGATTTAAGGAGTTTGAACTAGTTTCCTTTTGGAACTGCAGGCTCAAAAATTGAATTGTTAGCTGGTAGAAAAAAATTACAGAACATTTTTGAAAGTGTACAGTGGTGAAGAAAGGAAATGATTACTTGGAGTTGGGGGTGTAGAGTGAGAAAGTGCCTGCCTCATGCATCTGTGGGCAGAAAAGCACAGTTAGCTTACACATTTACTTTGTTTCTTCATCTACCATTGCTCCAATCACAAGAACTAATTACAGTCAGGTCAACATTTCCCTATTCTATTGAATATTGGAAAACCAAGCAGAGAAGTTAACATGATTTAGAAAGAGCTTCTCTGCATTTCCACTGGACTAGAATAATATGCAACTAGAATAATAATGTCCAAGCCTTCATTTGCAGCATCACTCTTATTGTTAGTCATGAATTTTAAGAATGAAACATTAATTGATAAGCAAGGCTAAAACTACTCAAAAATATTGTCTCAAAAGGTTTTGTTTCACTCCTGGCTTATCTCTGCCACTTCATTTTCAGTCAATCAGAATTCACCTATAGGTTAATTGCAGAAATAAACCACATTGCTAAATTGAAAGTGACACTGATTCAAATGGAGACTGCTTTGATACAGGAGAGTCTTTCTTCATATTTCCCATACTCTTTAAAATAAATAAAAAAGACAATGGAAATAAAAGCATGGCTTTTAAATAAATTTTGAAGTTTTTTTCTGACTAGAAGTCAGTATAGTTTAAGTCCTATTGTACTTGCTATCAGAAGAAATTTGGAAAATTTCAATTAGGCAGAGTCCAAGTTAAAATGTGAGTGGGGAAGGAAGCATTGAAGGGAGATCCTCACAAATCCTACTTATTTATTCTTGTTAAAAAGCAAGAAATGCAAAAAAAAGTGTGACAGATAACAGACAGAAATAAAAATTGCAGATAAAAAGAAGGACTCCTTGGCCAAAGTAAAAGCTGAGCTAGGAAGTGGAGAATCATCTTTCTGTGGAAACAGAAAGATCTCAAACTTTTTCCAACAGATTCTGCAGTATAAATAACAAAGGCATGTCTGAGGCTCAAAATAAAGGGAACAAATTGGTTAGCTACAGAATGGCAGCAGAGGCAAAGATTCTCCATGCAATCAAGGAAGAAATACTGATGATGAAAAGGAGGGCAGAGAAACTGGAGCGTCAAAAATTTGACTGTCACTGAAGGACCAGCTATGTGAGCAGCACTAATATTTGGCTGGTTAATGAAGGCACTGAAGAGAAGACTCCATGCCAGAGCTAGGTGGACATGGAGGAAGAAGGAAGGCAGGACTGACACTCAGCATCTGAAACGTTCAGTGATGAACTGTGAATATTTTAAAAACATCTAGGTGTCTGACATTTTTCTCTCTCAGGAACAGAACACAGCATAAGCTGACTGAGACTCTGAAGTTATTAGGCTTAGTGATTTTGGCTAAATTCCTTGGTAGAAAAACTCGACTGCAGGCACTGGAGGTATCAAAGAAATTATTCTGGACCTCCAGTGCTACAATTTATATAGATCAATACATAATTAAGTAGCCAAGCATGTACCTTCTAGTTTTAAATACTGTCCTTTTCCCAAGCAGTTTATTTGTACTTCAGCAACATATCCTTAATGTAGGGAGCTGAAAGTCGCCATTTTTGTGAGTTTCTTTAAGTACCATGCTTCAGTTTTCATATGATAAAGTATCCCTTTCCTAATCCTAGCTCATTATTTTTTCAAAACACATGGATCCAAGTGTCCCATTCCTCTCTTATTACCAAGAGATGAAAATGGAGTGACACAAATCAGTGGGGAGAATTTTCCACCCTTACATATAAGATTGATTTTACATACTGGGAAATTTTACCCGATGCGTAAATGTGGAAGAATCAAAATGTGAGTCATTTTGATGAAAGCACATTCATATATAATTTTCAGGTTATTTGTAATCAGTGTCTTCTTGTGACCCTAATTAAAATAAGAGTTGCAGGTGACCCAACAGAAACAGAAGAATGATCATTTCCTGTGGCCCAGTTTAATGATTGCATTATCTTTAAACCTAGATATCTGCATTGGGAACAATAACATACCAATGCTGTCTAATGAAATCAGCCTCAATTGTCATGACCTTTCGTTTACTTAACCTTTTGCTTCCATCATTAATTATATGTGTTTTATAGTTAGTGTAGAGGGCATGATCATTAGCAAAACCTATCAAGCTTGCTTTCTTCAGAAGAAAGAGGAAAAGCTAACAAACAAGCCTGGAAAGAAGTAAAGGGATAAAGCATTCATGAGAGAGATGAAAACTGGACTGCTAAACTCTCCAGTGGCAACATACAAAGCAAGTAGTGGGTAAGACATTCTTGGAAAAAGCAGAAGGCATTTGCCGCCATACGCATGGTTTGTACTTGTTTTGGTTTTTGCCTTGCATAATCAAGGGTTACACTAATAAAAGGTTATAAACTGACAATCTGAAATTAAGTGACACTCATCTGGACTAACTGCATATTTAAAATCTATGACCTGGTTTAGAGCTTGCAGTACCCTTCTTACCCTTTCAAACATACCGATATCCTTCATTGTTTCAGAACCTGCCATATGTAGAAATCAAGGATTTTGCCTTTTCCAGCTTCTCTTCAAACATTGATAATTTCTAGAAAAAACTAAAAAACACTGCAAATACCTCTTCCAAGGTCTTGGTCTCTACCAAGTTCCTTTGGACCTACAGGACTCTATTTAAAGATTCAGCTTAACTTTTGAAAGGGCATTTACTAAGACAAAGATTTTATTTCCTTGCATCACTTGGCTTTCCTGGGCAATGGAAAACCCTTGAAGGCATTTTATGCTTGCAACAATCTTGTTTGAAGAACAGTCCATTCTAGGAGTGTATCCCAGGATTGACAGGAGTTGTAAACTTGAGATGAATTCTACATAAAGGGACAGACATGAAGAAAAGACCCAAAAAAAATCTCTTTTCTTTTTAAAAGTCATGGTAGCTTTGATGTGGATTTTTGCAGGGAGAGAGTTGAGTTGCTCCACACTTTCTATGAGATAAAACCCAGAAAGAACCTGCACAAAGACTAACAAGTGTCTTAGAGAAATGAGAGGCTTTTTAAAGATGAATTTCATAAATGAGTTATAAAAGCATTTTCCCTGCTCAAGTGCAAAACTGCAAGGAGTGATTGATAGATCAGTCACAGTGCCATTCAGTGGGACCTGGATGGGCTGGAGCAATGGGTTGAGAGGCATCCCCTAAGTTCAACCAGGAGAAGAGACAAGTTTTGCACCTAGGAAAGAACAATTCCATGCACCAGCAAATGTTGGAGGCTGCCTAGTTGGAAAGCATCATGGCAGTAAATGAGATAGGGGTTCTGGTTGACGTCAAACTGAACAGGACAAATAAGCTGGGTGAGTCCTGCAATGGGCCACATAGATGATTAAGGGATTAGAGTATCTGCCGTGTGAGAAGAGGCTGAGAGAGCTGGAACTGTTTAGCCTGAAGAACAGAAGGCTCAGGGGGAACCTGATCAATGAGTATAACAAATACCTAATGGGAGAAGGAGAGAAGACAGAGCCAAGTTCTTCTCAATGATGCTCAGTGAAAACACAAGAGGCAATGGATACAAGCGGAAATATTGGAAATTCCATTTAGACACGCTTTGAAGATGATCAAATGCCGACATAGGTTGTCCAGAGAGGTTGTGGAATTTCCATCCTAAAGATAATAAATTTTGACTGGATCCAGCCCTGAACACCCTGCTGTAGGCAACCTTATTTTGAGCAGAGGAGGATTGGATGATCTCCAGAGGTTCCTTTCTCAGTGACTCTTTGATTCTGTGACCTGTGAAATAAGACAAGCCATGTAAAAGATATCACATTAGTTATATATAGTTAGGTAAAAAATGCTAACCTAGGTGAAACCTATATCTGCAATTCAGCTGTAGCTGTACAGAGCTGCATGGGCTCACTTGGGTGGAAGAGCTTGCAAGTTCAGTGCTCAAGTAAGGCCATGTCAAAATTAAGGACATTGAAAAAGCTGTAGCTCTTCTTAACTTAGGAACTCACCTGGTCAAATACTTGGGTAATTCCAAGTAGAATTTGTCACAGTGGAATAAGTGGGATAAGTGCATTGTGCAAATTGGAGCTGATCAACAAAGAAATAAATTGCCTGCTGAATCCAGACAATGGCTTTAGACAGGTCTCTTAAATGTATTTTTGCGAGCAGAGGTAAACAGTGTGGCATCTTGTTCTCTGTCTCTCAGTTAAAAAATAAAGGAAAATTGGAAAATCCTTTGTTTTCTGAGCATCTGCAATGTGCAGACCAGAGAGTTTTCCAAAAAGTGGTTGCTGTGGAATAGGAAATGTTTCCTTCCTCAAATCTGCTCACATAAAACAGTAATGCACTGTATGCTGTGGCATGCAGGTCTGATTTTATCATCAGGAAATGCACTCATCAGCTATGGGCACAGAGAAGGTGCGTCTAAGGACTAATAGGCTCCATGTCTTTCTCTGCCTCCTGGCCAGTTGACTTGGGGTAGCCAAGGTCTGTATTATTAAATTCTCTAAATTTCAAATAGTGGCCAGGTACAACCTCATAATGGGAAATGGTGCCTCCTCTTTCTAACTTGTGAGTTGTGCCCTACATTGCTGAGAAAAAAATACCTAATTGGTTCAGTGTTTATGCAGATGAGTAAGTTCCTGTGTTCAGACCCATCTTCTGTCACTGTTTAGTTTACTACTGTGTGTTTTTCATCCCAGTATCTGAAGGCCTCATAGCCATTAATGAATTTTATTTCTTTTGACAACCATGAAATAAATAGAAGTGTTCTCCTAATTTTACAGATAGGAAACATAGACTAAAATAATTTATTTTCTTGTTATTGCTGATGGCTATATGACTGAGTTGAAAAGCGAGCTGCCATCACTCAATTTCAGCTTAGTAGCTTATTCATTAGACTATTTTTCTTATAAAGTAGAATCTTAAAAATTTAAGAAAATTGAATTTGATTATACAAACATAGAGGTTAATTAGGCCATTAGCAAAGCTGAAACAACTGAACTTTTAAAGATTTACTATCGATCATAGAGATCTGAGTAAATAAAATATCAGCTTTGAAAGCTTCTCTGAGAAAACATCTGAGAAAGTCATGTGTAGAATTTAACATTTAAGGAAGTGTTCAGCTTTGCATTAAGTCAAAGGGAATCACAGATCTGATCTGATAAAATAAGCACAAGTTTCCGCAGATTTCATCACCTCTCAGTTAAAAAAAAAAGTGTGTACCTATGTTGCATATTTTGTTGTAACTTCTACACCACTGATTTACTAAGTCAACATACAGTAGCTAGTTGAGATACTCTCAGATTATGATCTGATTTGAGGTAAATCCCCCTAACCATACAATATAAATTTAAAAGAATTGTAAAATTTACAATGCAGTAAACACAAACATATCAAACACAAGATGTCTTACTAGAACAGGAATGAACACCACTCTAATTGCATGAAATTAATATCCTACATCAAGGAAGTTTGGGCAAATATTCAACTAGTTTTGAAGTAAAATGTAATTTTGAAAAAAGGAAGGTATTCCAAAGTTATAGATTACGTGTAATATAATAGATACATATATATTTACTTACTAAGTAGGTAAATTCATTACCCTAAGTTCATCTCAATTAAGTGTTCATTTGGAGTGTTTTATGACAATAACTCAAGAGTCTTTGAATGACTGAAGAATTTTTTGATGGGCTAAGAAATAATTTTCTATTTATTGGTTACTGGTCAAAGATTATAATCAGGTAAGATCAGTGCTCTCCTAATTGTATGTGTTATGCAGTGTATCAGTGCTATTTGTCACTTAGCATATTTCCAGTGAGTTATTTTTGGTACTTTCAAAAATATTAACCTCACTTTAAGGATATAGAAATTAAGACTAATTTGTACAATGGAATTTGGGAAATCTAATCTGCCTGCTAAAAATTCTTTCTCTGATGGGAATAAGATTCCCTCATTTTCCGTTTTTACAGCACAAGAATGAAAACATCTCTTAATGAAAGACTTTAGAGAAAAGAATTTTCCACAAAATTTGTTAACCTCAACTCTCACTGCCTTTCTAAAAAAATAACTACCAACCTGAGGAAGAGTCAGAAAGCCTAGACAACTGTCTCCCTCCTCATGCCTTTTTCTTAATATAGGTGACAAATGCTGGGATTCATGCACTTCAGCTTGGTGACATGCAACATATGTTACTTAAAAGTTAATAGTGGAACCCTTAGAGGAAACTTAAATGGAAACCAAACCACAACAAGGAATTTTCTGTAACTCCTTATTATAGACAGATATAGATATAGATATATAGATATAGTTACAGAACAGTTCCTTATAGCCTTCATTATAGCCTTTTCTGGGTTTGGATAACTAATTCTCCTTAAAAATCCCTGTGCCATTCAACTATAAACTGACACTTAATAAGGGGAGACAAGCCTCATTCAGCTCTGTAGAACCATCCTATTGTGCTTAGCCAGACCTGGGAACATGTAAATAAACAGATACGCTAACACAGCTGGAAGTCTGAAGTAAAAAAGGATTACATTTTTTTCTTTTTCTTTTTTTTTTTTTTTTTTTTTGTTTGAATAATCAGTCAGCAATTTTGAGGGGGTAAATAGCAAGAATGAGGAAAAGAGGAGATAAGGCATTTACCCCTTCATTATCTCCATGGTCAGAAAAAAAAAAGAGACTGTTAAAAACAGAAGGGAATTTCAACTGAACCTGCATCATCCTGCACTGATTCACCCTCCAGGCTCTGTCTGTGAAAGCTGAACTGTAGCCATGCAAGTATACAACTTTTATTTACTGAAAGGCACCTAGAGTTTAAAAAGTGAGTGAAGCAAGCAGAGACTAGGTGAATTAGATTATGTGGGGTGAATTCTTTTTCTTGCTTGATTTTTTCTTACCTGACATATATTTTTTTAAGGATTCATGCAAGTAGAGAGGAAAAAAATCTTCAGTAAAGAGCTTGCAATTCAAAATAAGAATGAAGATTGATAAGAAGGTATCAGAAGTCAATGAGTTAACAGTAGTTACAGCATATCAGTAATCCAACTGTTGTCATATTTTCTGCAGGCATTACAGAAGAAATATAAAGAACCTACTTGAAAAAGGATAATGGAATAGCTGGGCAGTTGAGAGCTTTTAATAAGTGCAAGGAACAGCACAGGAAGAATTACAAAGTTGTGGTTTTGTTTGGTTTTAATGATTTTAACAAATAGACTGATTGGAGACAGGAACTGACATCTTGCTAACAAATGACTTCATCACCACAAATTGAGTTCAGTGGGAAGCGGTGTGTGGAATGTCGGTTGGAGATGTGGCAGCACTGCCCCCTCCCAGAGCTGGCTGTCCTGTCACCTGCACTCTCCTGCATGAATGCTCCTGCTGAATCCCTGTTGACACAGAAGAAAGTAGACTGGGAGCAAATAAAAATCCTATAAATGAAGCTGCTCTTTCGTTTCTCTTTGCTCCCCCATTCCAAGGCACTCCTGACATCGTCCAAATTTTGTATAAAGCTCACTGTCCCTTCTCTTGGGAGACTCCATTGAACAATGCTGCTATTCTCTCCACCTTCTGAAATGTCTGCCCCAGGACTTGGCAAGGCAAGTGAAGAGCTAGCCTTCAACATACTTGAAGAAATTAAATAATCTTTTATCCCTTTCCTGCTTATATTTTGTTTTAAATGAACTTGGACACTGCTTCTACCAACTTGCACTGGTACTAAGGAAATAAGTCTGTTCTTTGAAAAACCAGCAGGCCACTATGTAAGTGATATGCAAACTCCATAGAGGCTGCTAATAACTTAATTTTGTCCAAAGAATTTCATCTAACCAGGAGAGATCTAGCAGCAGATCAATTCTCCTGTCCTTTTGGAGCCTCAAACAAAATCGTAGTAGAGCCTGAAGTAAATGAAACTTGGGACATACATATTTACTATGTGTATGAAAGACAACAAAGTAGTTAGAGGCAAACTTTCATGGAGCAAAGTACCATTGTTCTGCTGACTTCATGTGGCAAATGTGACCTACATTGCAGATTATGTCCTGATCTTTAGAGTACATCTGAACCCTCAGACAATTCAGTGCTCAGCTGAAGTAACTAAGGAAGGGCTGGGGACTCTACTTTCTCTGTGAAAGAAAGACAGAGACAGAGCAAGCTTCCAGAGAAGAGGATGATCTGGAGTAAAAAATGCCATCAGCCCTTCTCTCTAAAGACAACATTCCATTTATTACACTGATCAGAGTGAACTTCAATTATTTTTTCTTCAAAGGGAGTGCTAAAGAATTTTTTTGTCCTGCTGTTTCATCTATCCATAAAATACTACAGGAATTAGGCTTTCCAACTACCAAATTGTCAATGTCAACAGGAAAGGAATTGATTGTGATTGTGACCAACAATCTATGTCATAACTGTGATATTTCTTTCTTGTCCTTTCTACAGCATTACATTTTTGCATACTCTTGGAACTGGTCATCAGCTCCCCTTCATAAAAAAACAAACAAAAACCCTCCTCAAAATTTTTTTGAACTTCAGAAGAGAAGGTTGGAGATTTGGTGAAATTTACTGATTTTTTTTTTCATTTGGTGTGGAATATCACTTTCAAATGCACACCACCAAAACTCCCAAATTTTTTTGCTTGCTTCTTTCCCTGCATTACATTAGAAACTAGACTTGTGCAGTTGGTCAGTTAAACTTTTGGTAATGGAACTGGATGAAAAGCAAGTTAAAAAAGATCAGCCAGAAAAGGAAAAAAAAAATCAACCTGTGTTATTATCTCTACACTTAAACCTATCAATTAGCTGGACGTATGTGGGAAAGTGTCGAAAAACCTATCTTATATACCAAGAATAGGATGAGTTTTCTTCCTCAGCTGAATTGTGTTTCACCTCAATCCCCCTCCAAGAAACTCATATATCTAAAAGGCACCACTTGGAAGGCCTCTTACCTTGGTCTTTGAGGTACAAAAAGGACATGAAAAATTATACACAGACAGCTCTTTCCTGACTGTGTGTTTGGGAGGATTCAGCTGTGCTGTTGAGTTCATCACAAGCCTGTAGTGATGGCTACTGATTTATGCATCATGGACCGTGAATGGAGAAGGAAACAGCATGTGCTCAAGGGAGATGCAAAGGAATTGAAAATTCAAGGTCTTTAGGATGTCAAGGCAATACGCTCAGAAGTCTGCACATTTGCAAGACAGTGCTTGTCTTGCTGCCCTTTTGTATCTCTGTCAGTTTTCCTCTCAGGCAGTGATGCCAGTTGCGCTCTTTTCCACTGATCTCTGAATCAGCCAGCATTTCCACCTCACTGATGGTAAATTGCATTGTCCTCAGCACCAGTGGGCACATAATTTGGCACACACATACATTTCTAATATGATTATATAAGGTATTAATATATAAATGAGCTCAAGGATGGAATAAATGGATGGAAATGCAGGAGTAGCTTCCAACATTCTAAGGACTGGTTTAATGAGATATTTGGAAATCAAAATTTCATAGGAGTATATTTAGGATGCTCTTTTCCCCTTTAACAAGATTACTTTTCCCATCAAGGTATCTTCTACTAATACACATCGTAATGCAGTATGCCAGGATGCTGCACTGTGGGCTGAGGCATCAGTAATTGTACGTATTTTTTCAAAAGAAAGTTGAGGCCATAAATCCCAGCTGACCAAGAGCTGGTGTAGACCTTTAACTAAGTCCATGGTTGTGCTGACAGCAATATTAATTTAAACTTATATCCTACAGACATAAAAAGACCTAAAAAATACAGATCTGCACAAGCTCACTTGGCAAATTCTTAGGAGGTTAAGAAGCTAAAATCCATGCCTTTCACATGTATAGCTTTTCATAGTGTAGTGTTTTCTTGTCAGGCTCAAAAACATATCTACTTTGCCAGAGTTTGAAGGAAGGAAGGAAAAATATGAAGAAAAAAGAAGACGAACAGATGGAAAAAAAGGGCAAATTTTTTTTCTCACAGCTCAGCTTAAAGATCTGTCAGGATATTAAGTAAAATTTGTGTGACTTTCTGTGCTAGAACCTGCTATATTGATGCCCATTTTTCCATAATTCACTTATTAAGGGTCACATTTAGCAGAAATTTTGTCCAGAGCTACATAATGTCAACCTTTTTCAGTGTTGTTACTGAAGAGAATAATGAGCTTAGTCAGCCTGACTTGATTAATTTCTGAGATGTGGTTGTGAGTAGAGACTTTGTTAGAGTATCTCTACTTCCTGTGACACACTAATCTCCAGAGTCAAAACGCACCTTGCACAGCTGCTGAAGCTATTTTTGTAACTCCAAAGTTAATCCAGCTCTGAGCTACTACAGTAATGATAATATATCCATTTAACAACAACCATGGGAACTTTGTTGTTTAAACTATCCCTAGCATGTGTTCAATTGCACATCTTGGATATCTGGCAGACCAGTATCTGAGGAGTTGCTGCTATCATTCTCCCTCAAAGTTATTTCACTTCAAATAGGCCAAAGTCCAATCCAAAAAGTTTTTTAGATAAGACCAGTTTGGGTTTTCATTAATGCTTAAACTCTAGTTAATGAACATTAATTAATTAGGATGATTATATTATAGACTGGACAAAAAATAAGAGAGATTTTAGTAATTTGAATGCAAAGCCCAGCATTCCAGTCTCAGGCAATGATCAATGTGATTTGCTAAAGTGAATGTAAAACATATAGTGATGCTTGGTATATTCTCGTGGTCTACTGGCATTTTAGAGACAAAGTTGTATCCAGGACTTGGTGTTTAACAGCCTTTGGTGAACTTTTTTTTCTAGGAACTTATTTAGCTGCTCTTCTAACTCATTTATACTTTGGGTTAGTACAGTGTCCTGTGTCAATGAGTTCTGCTTTCCTTTGTGCTGTCTCCAGTAATCCTTCCTCTTGTTTATATTGAAAATGCCTGGAAATTTCACTGATGCTCATAATCACTTGCTGTGCACCTTTTCTGTGCTATTCCTGACTTTACAGAGATCTATTATACATTCTTCCTCACCCCCATCTCTGTCTTTGGGTGTTTAGAAACTCCTCAGATAGGAGCAGTTTCATAACTTTGACTGTCCATGACATACTTTTTCACTCTTTTTGAGCTGGGTGAGGAGGCAGAACTGCCTACAGTGTTCAGTAGTGCAATGGCACTTTCTATTTGTTCTTTCTTCTCCATTGATTTACCAAGGAAGATGGATCATTCTTCCATGTGAATACCATGAAAGAGATGATGCCTGCATGGAGAAAACATCTTGTGGGAGGTTTGACGTTCCTTCTGCCATACCTAGCATGGAACATCTGCTAGGAGCCATCACCAGCTCTTCAAAATAAAATGAACTCACATTTAATCCGTGAAGGAATTGGCTTACGAGTCAATTAATTAACAAACTAGTTAACTGACACAGCAGCCAGTAATGGCCCTTGTTTCTAAATGAGGGTGGTCATATGCATGCCCTATTGGAAATGGTTCCTGGCCTTGGACAGCTCCTTAGCTATGACTGGGAATTGCTTGGGAGACATGTGCCTGGGCAAGACTTTTCCAGGGACTCCTTTAACACTTTAGCAGTACAGACACTTCAGTTCCAATGACCAGCAACAGTCCTAGGCACAGATTTACTTGTAGAGAGAGAAGCACGGGGTGGATAAGATCGGCACTGTGGTGTACATGCTGAGTGGGTGTGAGTCCTCTCAAATCTCTGACGCTGCTTCCCCGTGCATCTGCGCTGTATTTGGAGCAGAAGAAAAGTGTTCAAAAATTAGATGAGTCCAGCTCTTTTCTTCTACAGTACACCTAGAATACCTAGGAGATATAATAGCATAAGAGAGTGAGGCTTAGGAGTGAGCAGTGCTGAGGTCCTATTTATGTAGAATATATATCTTTAAAAGGAGATGATTAATGTTAATAAGCAATTAAGTATTTATAAGGTAATCCAGGAATCAAGATCAGGTGTTGCAGAGGGGAGTAGAGGATTTTCTCTGATTTAAGATTAGGAATAATCAGGATTAGATACGGACATTAAACCTTTGGAGCACACAAGTTCTGCAGAGTAAGCATATGCAGAAATCAGATTTGCTTAATAGCAGGTTAAATAATTTTTAGCATACATACCCATATATAAATCAGGCCTTGCATGGGGATAGATACCTCCCTAAAATTTTATTTAAATATTACATAAGGGTATAATTTGTATGTAAGTAGACCAATATTAATTCCTTCATGGTTAGATTTTGATTCTCTTATTCACAAGGAATCTGATTCCCTGGCTATATATAGAAAACTGGCCACAAATATTTTTCAACCCCTGTTCCAGTCTTATTGATGGTATTTTTTTGAAAGACAGAGACAAATATAGTATTTCTCTTGTATACATATAGCTGAATGTAATTCGTAGATTAATATGTTTAGATAATAATTTTTGTTCCTTGATTAATTATTTAGGTGCAGTACAAGAAATCAAAGTTTCAGGTTAAAATAGCTATTGTCTGCTTTTATGAATAGCCAAAAACTAGGTCATTGCAAGAACTAGAAACATCACAGTGGTCTGTCATATTCCATATTTTTATGTGTAGGTAATACAGTATATCATTAATGTGAGATCTGGCATGTCTTATTCTGGAACACCCTAATTTAAATTTTGTCAGCTGTGAAACTTGCCAAGGGAGGTAGAAGCCAAGCACAATCTGTGGGTGCTAGGCTGTCTTAGCAACTTTTATGTGACAGCTTAGAAGTCTCTTGACCTCATGACCTAAATATCCTTGCATATGAACATGAAAGTTTTAAAACTCTAGATTTCTGCTTTGTATGTCTGGGTGAGCTCCACAGCGCATGATCTTGGTGCTCTAGGCAGCCCTGCAATTAATCCAGGATGGGTGGCCTGAACGCAGGGCTCTGCTAGTAGAGCCTTGTTCATGGGAAACTCGTTCCAGCCCCTGGAAGACGGTGGCAATAAATTAAACTCCTCTGTAGTACTTATCTCCCTGCAGCCTTCTGCTGCTGCTGTTTCCTGTGCATTCCTGTCTGCTTGTCTGCCGACACCACAAGTACGGTGCCTTTGCTCCATGCTGCCAGGTGCCCTCTCTGGCACCCCACGCGTGTTACAGGCGGCAGAATGCTGGAGGGTGTCGCTTTCCCTCGCTTCTGTAACTCAAGTTACAAAGAAACAATGTACAAGTAAACTTCACCCAACAGTCAGTGGCTGTGTGCCACTCTTTGGCTGTGGCTATGTTTTCTAGCACTTTGTAATAGCTGTTTTTATCATGGCTTCATTTTCCATAAGTTAATCTTTTTATACATACATTGTCTTCAGAAAAGCTGAGCTATAATTACGGAGGGTTTGTCCAAAACATATGAAATAGACAATTCATCTCACTGATTTCTCTGAGGTGGCCCCAAACAGCTCAGGGAGGGAAGTGAGTAACAGCCTAAGATAATAGCTCAGAATGATGTAAACCATTCTGCTACTTGTCCTGCATATCCCTTCCTTTCTTCCCAGGCTTCACACCCCCTTCTTGCTCCAAGGAAGTTATGCAGATGATGATATAAGCAAGTGTGACAAGACTGGCTATTCTATGCAGTTATTTTTCCCAACTGTATGCTTTAGATGATTAACTCTTCACTTACAAAGTTGCTCTCAATTATAGAGCTGAATTCTTTGGCAACAGGCATAACCCAATGACACACTTCTCAGAAAAATAATAGATATTATAAGAAAGAAAAAATACTATAATAAGAAAAAGTAATAGTGTTGCTATTTATTATCATTATATACTTGTGTTCTAGTGTGCTTAAAGTTTGTCAGATGTTTTGAAAGTAACAGAGCAGGAATGACCTTCCCTCTCAAATGTGGATATGTCAAATCATCCTCTAAAACTGATGTTTGTTTAACTATCTCCTGGCCCATGTTCCCAAGCTGTGGTACCAAACAAAGAGCTACCTACAAGATATATCCCCAAACTAAACTGCATCTGTTTTCTGGATCCAGAATCCCACAGGCCAGGTGCAGCTGCAAACCCAAGTGATCAGTTCCATGTGGCAGCGAGGACAAGGGAGGCCACAAGGTTCAGGAGCACTCAGAGGTATGTGCTGTAAAGCAGACTCCCCTGCTACAGTTCTGCCCCTCAGCAGGTCCCTTGTTGCACAGGAACCTTGCCATATGTCCAAATTCAGGGAGAAGAAAGGTGAGTGACAAAGATGCTGGGAGGTCTGAAATTTTCAAAATCCAAATATGGGGTTTCATGCAGTACAGGAAAACACACACACACAAAAAAAGAAATCTGGAAAATCATCTTTTTAATAATTTTTTGGAAGCTAAACCCAGGATAACACCCCCAATCCTATCCTTCCATAGCCATGCCACAAGCTTTTAAAAAGACATCTTATCTCATGGTACACAACATTCCCATTTACTTGACTGGCTCTTCAGGCACAGTCCTTAGCCCCATCCTGCCCTCTGGAAAATGCTCTAGTGCAAGGAGAAAAATAAGACAGAATACTGGTAACACTCATCAGGTCTGGGTTGGTTTGCTTTCTGCCTGTGTGTGTTTGGGAGGTCCCAAGATATAGTGGAAGCTGATGCAGAGTAGGTGGAGGACCATAGTGGTTATGGGTGGGCAAGTTTTTAAAATAAAAGCGGCAGAATAGAAGATAAGGAATGTGATGGGCAATCTTAGGAATGCAGGGCAGGAAATGCATTCTGAATTAGTGTCTTGCCATGGGGAAGGTATACATCATCTATCATCATCACTGTCAATGGTTAAAACTGACATTGAAATAAGCATCCATCTATTACTGTCGTGGTTTAACCCCAGCCAGCAATCAAGCCCCACGCAGCCACTCGCTCACTCCCCCACCAGCGAGATTGGAGAGAGACTTAGAAGGGTGAAAGCCAGAGAACTCAGGGGTTGAGATGAAGACTGTTTAATAGGGAAAGCAAAAGCCAAGCACACAAGCAAAGAAAAGCAAGGAACTAATTCATTGCTACTCATGGCAGATGTTCAGCCATTTCCAGAAGAGCAGGGCCCCATAATGTGTAACAGTGACTTAGGAGGATAAAAATGCCACCAGTCCAAACGACCCCCCCCCACTTCCCCTTTCTTCCTTCCACTTTATATACTGAACATGATGTCCTATGGTCTGGAATATCCCTTTGGTCACTTTGGGTCACCTGTCCTGGCTGTGTCTCCTCCCAGTCTTCAATGCATCCCCCAACTTCCTTTCCAGCATGGCAGCATGAAAAGCGGAAAAGGCCTTGGTTCTGTTCAAACCCTGCTCAGCAATAATAAAAACATCTCTATATTATCAACACTGTGTTCAGCATAAATCCCAAACACAGCCCCATACCAGCAACTATGAAGAAGATTAACTCTACCTGTGCTGAAACCAGCATATTCCATACAATTTACATCATGCTCAGGTCCCACACTATTCAATACAATCTCATTAACCACCACCCCCATCCAATTCTTTGATACACACAGATATTGTTCCCTTAGCCTGTGGACCACCCCTGCAAAATGTCCACACAATGTCCATAAAATGTCTGTTGAATTTATGCAGTCCATGACTTTGGGATCCATCTGTTATGGTCTCTCAGGACAGGAGAGGTGGTGTATGTGGGGAGTTACTGGGCACCAAAGACAGCTCAAGTCATGTCACTGTTCCACTGCAACTGCCTCTTGTAAGGTTTCTCCTCCATTAGGTTGGGTGGTTCCTGTTCCAGTAATTCCTGAAACATACAACTCAAGTCATAGCTTACAACAGTTTAAAGGCACATCCATTGCAATCTCCACCCCTGGTCCCCTGTGGGGTCACAAGTTCTCCCAGCAAACCTGCTCCAGCATGGGCTTCTCACAGGGTCATGTCACATCCTCCTTCAGGCATCCATCTGCTCCAGCATGGGGTCCTCCACAGACTACATGTCTGTCTCTGCTCTCTTGTGGACTCACTCACCCATCACAATCCCTTCAACTGAAGTTCACAGTGGAGTTCCAGCCTGTCCAGTAGAGCAGCACAGAGCACAGCAGCAATGCCTGGCCACCTGCATCGCCACGGCTGTTATCAAAATGTTCCCAGGCACAACAGAGTGAGGTGATAAGCAGTACAGCAGCAGCGAAAGTGAAAAGCAGCCAATAACCAGCAGAATACAGTCAGGCAGGCAAGCCCCAAGCAAAGGAGCCTGCCCATTACTAGCTAACAGCACTATCAGATGTAAATTCAGTCTGCCACATCCCAATCAAATCTATCATTATCTCAAAGTCTTTGAACCCCACATTGCGGGCCAAAATAGGACAGATGTGGTTTAACCACAGCCAGCAATCAAGCCCCACGCAGCCACTCGCTCACTCCCCCACCAGAGAGATCAGGCAGAGAATCTGAAGGGTAAAAGCCAGAGAACTCGTGGGTTGAGATAAAGACAATTTAATAAGGAAAGCAAAAGCCAAGCACACAAATGAAGAAAAACAAGGAACTATTTCACTGTTTCCCATGGGCAGGTATGTTCAGCCATTTCCAAAAGAGCAAGGCCCCATCTTACCTAACAGTGACTCGGGAAGACAAATGCCATCTCTTCAAATTTCCCCTTCCTCCTTCTTCCTTCCACTTTATATACTAAGCACGATGTCAATATGGTCTGGGACATCTCTTTGGTCACTTTGGGTCACCTGTCCTGGCTGTGTCTCCTCCCAGTCTCCCATGCATTCCAACTTCCTTTCCAGTGTGGCAGTATGGAAAGCAGAAAATGTCTTGGCTCTGTGCAAGCCCAGCAATAACAGGAACATTTCTGTGTTATCAACCCTGTGTTCAGCACATATCCAAAACACAGCCCCATAAGAGCCACAGTGAAGAAAATTAACTCTGCCCCAGATGGAAACAGCACAATAACTTTGTTTTAAAGTAGTAAGACTACAAGAGCACATACTGAGAAGAGTGAGCAAGAGGATAACATTTAAGAAACAGATTAAGCATCAGGCAAGGAAAGAAAACTCTCTTTTAATGGAATACAGTAACTCTATTAGCTGTCTTCAATGAAACTTGAGCTTGGATTGTGCTGACTACTGTAAAGATAGCCATGAAACCAAGTGTTTCATGAGCTTCTAGTGTAAGAGCTGGGGTGCTACACTACTTAGTCTTGTGACATGAACAAGCTCTTTAAATTACAAATGCTAATAGAGTGTGTTTATAGGTATTGAAAAATACAAATTTTGTTATCTGACTAATCTGAAAATTGATTTTTTTCTGTTGCAATCATTGGACTTTCTGTAGAAATTATCTATGTCAGATATATTTTTAGATAAGTTCTGTAATTTCATTGTCTTGCTGACATTTTGCATCACTCCAGTGGTACTCATTAAAAAATAATTTATGAGCACTAAATCAATGTAAGTCCTGAGTCTATGATTCTGAATCCCTTGTGACTGTGTTAGTGGCCAATATGTCTAGCTGCTTTCCAGAACAGAAAGTACACAGGAATGAACTGATTAGGTACCAAAAACCAGACAAGATTCCAGGCAAATTACAAGACAGAAGTTGAGAGAAACAAGGTTTTCATCCTTTACCTTTTTACTTTTAATATTTGCAAAGAATTATTATAAGTAAAGGATACTGTTATAATAAATTATGTATAAGGAAAAAGCTTTGACATCCCAAAACATTTTCCCTGCTAAATTTTGAAACATCCTACTACAGCCCATTCATTTTACAAGGCACAGAACAGATCTCAGCAGAACATGAACCATCTTTCAACCAGGCACACAAATAACCTACGTTTGCAGCCATGCTTGTCCCAGATGGCAGTAGACTTTCAGCCATGGGATGGAGGTTCAGACTACTGGAAGCTTCACATGAGTCCATCATCTCCCTTCTTGCCCTGTATGAGTGCATGTGGTATGTCCCAGTTTTGGGATTAGTATTAGGCAGTTGCAGAGTGGTGTGTCTGCTCTCTGTCATCTTCTCACCACTGAGAAAACCAGAGCCAAACCCCACAGCACCTTTAATCTGCATATTAGGATGCCTGCTCTCGTCAGAAAGCAGAAGAAAATGCCCCAAGGGAGACTTGCAACCATCAAACAGTGCATTATGAAACCGGAAGATACAGAAGGTGAATTAAATTTTAATAAAGTAACTTTAGTAAAATTGCTTTCCGTTAATAGCTGAATGCCAAGAGTCGGTGAACTTCACTTAAGTGGTTTGTAAGGCTGGAGGTGTGAGGTGCAGGGGAGGCTGACAGCCTTTGTGAGGATCCCATAAGATGGCCTGTCTGCAGTGAGCCAGTGAAGGAACCAAAGGTTCCAAGTTTAATTTCCTGGTAAGTGTTGTGGTGCCTAGGGATATTTCAGCTACAAGATGATTTGTAAGGGGTTTAATTCTGTTATTTGTGATTGGTGAGGAAGCAAATGCTGCAGCTTGTCATTGGATCTCATAGTAAAGGAAGTGAAAGCAAATTTGGGTCAAAGCATATTTCGGTGCTTTGTCTGTATTTTTCAGAATCTGGGAAAGATCCTGCTGGAAAATTGCCTTTTTTTCACAAGGTCTCTTTACAGATCCTGGATATTGCTTCAACTTTTTGAGCATGACTGGAAGATTGTATGGACTGCAGAAATAAAGGGTTGAGCAGAGGCACAGAAGCAAACAGCAGTTTTGCTGCAGATCAGAGCAGAGCAAAGCAGCACAGTGTGAACAGCCAGCAGAAACAACAACTGGAGGTTGTGACTGCTGGCAGTAGCTAATAGCAAACCTGGTGAGCAAACAGGCAGCAAATACAAGAACAGTGCTGGTATGAGTAGCAAGAGATAGATAGAGCCTCCCTCAAAAAAACCCAGCAATGTAGAGCACAAGTCCTTTGTCAGGCCTCAAATGGTGAACTATGAGGGAATGGATTGTAAAGTATTCCAGGAACAATGATCAATACCTGTCACTTGGATGTCTCCAAACCTGGACTGGAAATGGAAATTGGACTTTCTTATTATCTTACAAACATTCAGAACTGTAGGATTAGAACATGGTCAAGACTATTAGGAAAACAAAAATAGCTTTACAGAAAAAAAGCCCAAAGTCTATACAGTCTGATGGAAGATGCTTAGAGAAAATGTGTGGAAAAGGGCAAGTGGGGAGGAACAAATCCCTGCTACGTCCTTCCTGTGAGTCCCTAGCAAAAGGGTTAAGTCTTCTAGAAGAAACAAATATGCACAGGGGCTATATTTGGATCTGATCGTTCATTTTCATTAATATGTTTAGGACTAGCAATATTAATCCTATATCACTTTCTCCACAAATATTTCAACATGATCAATAGTTTTCCCCTGCCTAGTTACTTACCAGAAAGGAGCCAATCAGAATAATCTACTGTCATTCATTCAGACTGACATCTTGTGGTTGCTTTTAGTATGACGCCTTCTGCCCGAACTTAGGAAAGCCTGAATTTATCCCTTGGCTTAAACAGCAACTGTACATCCTCTCTATGTTACTGAGGATGTATTAGCCACACGATTCTGAAAATTATTCAGTAGCCCCACCAGGGAGCTGAGAAAAGAGTTAATGCTGTATCAAAATTTAATTATCTTTTTTATTTCCCCCGCAGAGCTTTATGGTGTTGAATTGTTAATGCACAAAAGCATTCTTACCACTGCAATCACAGTCTCTTTAATCGTGTCTCTGTTTACATGATATTATTTATCATCTCGAATATTTTTAAAACTGTTAGTAATCCTATCCTAGAACACTAAGCAAACTTCAAGGCATTGGCTAGAGTAACAATGGAGTCTCCTTTGGTTTGAAAGTCTCTTCAATGATGTTCTGTCTTTTGTGAGTTAAAAGTTACCATGTCCAGGAGAATGTGTATAGTGAGACCTGCCTTTTGCATGTGTTGAATCAACACAGTTACTGGGACTCAGCTTTGGTCCCCAAGGTTTCATCATGTATTTTAGTGTGGTGCAAGGGTAAAAGATGCACGTCCTATCTCTACAAAATAGGATCCATTTCAGAGAATACTATTTTTGCCAGTCCAAAGACTATAGAAATTGCCACATTATTTTTTTAATCTCAGAGATTGTGTTAAGAGGCTCAATATTCACATTCTTCTAAATTTTAAAGTAGAAGTTTCTTACTTAAACAGATATTTGCAACTGGCAGTCTGTTGATACAAAGCTAGTAAGTAATTGGGATGTTTATCTGAAGCTCTGCACTCTTCTATTGGTACTTGATTAGCTTGTTCATAAGCATCAACAATGTCTGCAGGAACGCTTTACATGAGGTCTGGGATATCAAGGGGAGTCTACCTGTGTAGCATTAGCAGCCAGTAACAGAGAAACAGCAGAACAAATATCTTCAGTTACTTTATCAAGTGAGGACAGATCAACCCTGTGTATGTAACTAATTCATTTATTTATTTGCTTGAGAAAAGAAAGGAGATTGCCTTCCTTTGAACTTTTCTGACTGACAGAATGCTTCTTTGTCTCCCAACAACTAAAAATAGCCCAGTTTTAATATACTCCCAAGATGAAAATTAGTTGATTAGGACCAAATTAATAGATTTTGCTTGTCCTTCAAAATAGAATCAGTTCAAGAATGACAGCAAATAGTGTCAGCTGAATTCAATTTTTACAGAGTTAACAAGGACCTGAAATGGGGAGAGATAGTGAAAACTTCAGTATATCATAAACTCAAAATTTGCAGCAAATGGAGCAAAATAATGGTTCTACTGTTCATTCAACATTTTTACATTGTTGTTCAGTTTGTAACAAAGTATTTCAGCATTTTTCACCTTGTAGGTTTCCTTCTGATCTCTGCTTGAGTGTAGCGGTGATGAGTTACAGGACCTTAAGCCCTGTTTACTGTTGAAGAATTGTAAACATGCATGTTCAAGAAACATGAGAGAATATAAAGAAATGGCCACCATTATCTGGAGAAAAAACTTCCCTAACATCTGTAGAGAGCTCCTGTGGCACAGAATAAACAAACACAACTAACCAGAGAAGTGGTAGGAAAAACATGACAGCCAGAAATAATCTTGCAAGAACAACATCACCAGTGTTAGAGAGACAAGGACAGAATGGTTATTGACTTCTTCTTGGCCAAGCAGGGGTTTAAATACTTGGCTCTTCCCTGATTCCACTTAGACTAATACTGAGAGAAGCATAACGATTAGCAGAAAAAAAAGCCTTATGTTTATATCTTACTTGGTCTTTGGTATTTTTTTTTCTTAAAAATGCTTTGTGCAGAAGATGGGTTTTTCTAAAAGAAGAGTGATGATATTTTTAAAATATGAGATGTAGTCATAAGCTTTTCAAGCTTCAGTAAAGACAATGCAAACTGAAGGGCTATGACATTATGAAAATAGTTCAAAGTATTTTCACTCTAACCCTTGAGCACTCTGGATTTGTTTTGAGGCACATTAAAGCTTCCTTTTGAAAAATTAATGCAAGGGAGATGTAGCACAAATATAGCAGAAATAGAATTGGTAGGAGCTGCTTCAGACCAGGAACCTGGGTGAATTAGGCAAAGAGAAAGTTTAAAAACATATCTTCAAGCCTGGACATATTATTTTTGAGAAATTTCAGCAACTCAGCTTTAAGGAAATGTAGGTAGGTGTCAAGTAGCATTAACCACTCCACAGAGAATAGAAATGGATGCTGCACAAGCTGTAATTGATGGTCCTTTAGTTTAGAAATTTTGACAGTCTGTGTAAATCATGTGGGTCATAAAAATAGACAATAACATTTTAAACCTTATTTAAAAAAAAAATTATACCTCTTTTGCAGCAGTGCCATAATCTCAGAAAGGGAAACCAGGACTTAGTATAGCTCACGCAGCAAAGCAGCAGAGAAATAAAAGGCAAGATAGTTCCACAAGGCAGATAAAATAAAATCAGAAAAAGTGATGGGGAATTTTTGTGATGTCCTAAACCATAACTGCTGACCTGTCAGTTGGCAGAATCAAAGCAGCTGTGGTGCTTTCAGGGCCCTCTCTGAGCAATTTTCCCTCCTTGATGAAATTTCTTCATCCGAAAATGAAAAAAAGCCCAGTAAAAGTATATACAGGTCGTACTTTTCTAGAACATGGTTTTCAGTGTTATCTAGGGAACTAAGTTTGTCCATCAAAATAATATATTAAAACGACTTCAAGAAATCCCATTAAGTGATTATAAAGCTAGCATCTTTTTACATAGGATCATATTACTCAAAAAAAAGACAAGGCATAGAAATAATAGATCTTATTTTGTGAGTTTTTTATCATTATTATTATTACTATAATGAATTATTGTTGTTATAATAATCAATATAAAACATTATTTTTACTATTAATAATTAATGCAGCCTCTATTAGTGTTGCTTTGGCATCTATAGGACAAAAAATGAGGATCAGAAATCAAATCTGAAATCAGCCAAGTTCACATTTCTTTTGACAGTAGAAATAAATGTAGAGATAATCTATATTATTGTTATTGACATTTAACGCCAGTGACAAAAAAGTGGGGTTGCATTGATTGTTTTTAAAATAGATATGCAAATTAAAAATTGATTTCCAGTACAAATAACACATAAAAGTGAAACAGTTTAAAACTACATTTTCTTACCCTCAATACTAATGATAACAAGGTGAAATGTAGATTTTGGAATCTAAAAAATCTCAGGAAAAAACAAGGATTCATGTATACATGTATAAAGCTTATCTATCCAATGATGAAAAGTGTTGCTTGAAGTTTCACTATGATAGCATTTTACATGGCCAGATACAGTAAAACACAGCTGCATGAATTAGTGTATAGGACAGACATGCAGCTGTGGTAGCACTGGAATTCTCAGAGATATGTAAAGATCCTCTGTTACTGTTTTCATTGGGATTATGCACAGTTCTCTGACTGCAGTGCCTTGATCTAATTTCCTCAATCCCAAAGAATATACATCCAGCAATAAGAATGGATCATTTATGGGATCACTGAATGGATCATAGGGCTGGAACACCTCTCCTATGAAAATAAACTGAGAGAGTCAGGGCCATTTGTCCTGGAGAAGAGAAGGCTCAAGGGAGATCTGTGGCCTTGCAGCACATAAAGGGAGCTTGTGAGAAGGCTGGAGAGAGACTTACCACAAGGGCATGTTGTGACTGGACAAGGGGAATGGCCTTAAGCTGAAAGAGAGCAGGTTTAGAATAGATACAGGAAAAAATTCATTAATTGTGGGAGGGTGGTGAGGCACTGGAAAGAGCTGCCCAGAGAAGCTGTGGATGTCCCATCCCTGGAGGTGATCAAGAGCAGGCTGCATGGGGCTCTAAGAACCTTGGTCTAGTGGAAGGCGTACCTGCCCATGGCAGGGTGCTGGAGCTAGATGACCTTTATGGCTTTATAGATGACCTTTATCTAATCCAAACCACACTTTGATTCTATGAAGACAAGCCCCCTGAAGAGCAGAGGGAAAGCACCATGTAAAGCACCAGTTGCCTGTAAATATCTTGTGTTCTTTGATGGTAACATGGGGAGGAGGAAGGTAGTTGAAGATGTCTGTGAATTAAGTTGATCTCTGCTGCAAAGGTCCTCAGTTATATAGCTTCATCTTCATTGCAGGCACAGTATATATGGGCAGTTTTCAACCTTAGTCTGCTGGCATGTCCAGAAGAAGCTGACTCAGCCCACAAGGAGCACATGGCTGTTGGGAAAAATGGCTCCAAGCCACACTCCAAAGATGTGCTGACTCCTAACCCTGCAATGCAGTGGAGAAGAAAATCTCTGCTGGCAGAGCTGCTTCCAGGAAGAGCTCAGATTGCGCTTAGAGTTCACTTAGTACACTTAGAGTGCTAGAGAATGGAATCAAGGCAAATGGAATTGCAGCAGGAAGAACATTGGCTCATGCCTGTCTATCTTGGGTATCCCATAAAAATATCATACTCTTTTCAGATTTTTAGTTAATTCCTTGATGAAACATGGACTACAATGCTGTCTTGGCTTGTGTCAGAAACAGTGTGGCCAGCAGGACCAGGCCAATGATCATATCCTTGTACTTAAAAATGGTGAGGCTGCACCTTGAATCCTGTGTTCAGTTTCAGGCCTCTCATTACAGGAAGAACATCGAGGTGTTGGAATGAGTCCAGAGAGTGGCAACAAAGTGGGTTAAGGGTCTGGCATACAGTCTTATAAGGAATGGCTTAAGGACTTNGCCCATGGCAGGGTGCTGGAGCTAGATGACCTTTATGGCTTTATAGATGACCTTTATCTAATCCAAACCACACTTTGATTCTATGAAGACAAGCCCCCTGAAGAGCAGAGGGAAAGCACCATGTAAAGCACCAGTTGCCTGTAAATATCTTGTGTTCTTTGATGGTAACATGGGGAGGAGGAAGGTAGTTGAAGATGTCTGTGAATTAAGTTGATCTCTGCTGCAAAGGTCCTCAGTTATATAGCTTCATCTTCATTGCAGGCACAGTATATATGGGCAGTTTTCAACCTTAGTCTGCTGGCATGTCCAGAAGAAGCTGACTCAGCCCACAAGGAGCACATGGCTGTTGGGAAAAATGGCTCCAAGCCACACTCCAAAGATGTGCTGACTCCTAACCCTGCAATGCAGTGGAGAAGAAAATCTCTGCTGGCAGAGCTGCTTCCAGGAAGAGCTCAGATTGCGCTTAGAGTTCACTTAGTACACTTAGAGTGCTAGAGAATGGAATCAAGGCAAATGGAATTGCAGCAGGAAGAACATTGGCTCATGCCTGTCTATCTTGGGTATCCCATAAAAATATCATACTCTTTTCAGATTTTTAGTTAATTCCTTGATGAAACATGGACTACAATGCTGTCTTGGCTTGTGTCAGAAACAGTGTGGCCAGCAGGACCAGGCCAATGATCATATCCTTGTACTTAAAAATGGTGAGGCTGCACCTTGAATCCTGTGTTCAGTTTCAGGCCTCTCATTACAGGAAGAACATCGAGGTGTTGGAATGAGTCCAGAGAGTGGCAACAAAGTGGGTTAAGGGTCTGGCATACAGTCTTATAAGGAATGGCTTAAGGACTTGGGTTGTTTAGCCTGGGGAAAAGGAGGCTTGGGGGGACCTTATTGCTCTCTGCAACTACCTGAAAGGAGTAGGTCAGGCAGGGGTTGGTCTCATCTCCCAAGTATCAAGGGATAAGATAAGAGCAAACAGAAGCAAACAGATTCAAGCTGAATCAGAGGAGGTTTAGATCGGATATTAGGAGAAATTTCTTCACCAAAAGGGTTGTCAATCACTGGAACAGGCTGCCCAGGAAAGTGGTTGAGTCACCATCCCTGGAGGTATTTAAAAGTTGTGCAGTACTGGAACTTACAGACACGGTTTAGTGCTGGACATAGCAGTGCTGGGTTAATGGTTGGACTCAATGATCCTAGAGTTCTTTGCAGGCAAAATAAAAAATTATGCTCTTTTATCTATTTCTAAGTATTTACTGATATTTTTCCTTTCTGCAGAGATTCGGTATTTTTTCAAAGTAGTCGTGTCTCATAGTTTTCTTGTAAATTAATAGGGCCTGTTGAACTGAATCTGAGCAGAAACCCCTTTATTTTTTTGGTAAAAGGAGACAACAAACTATAGATGAAATGCACTTTCCCACTTATTGAATTTGTTCCTATATTTTGATATTCTGTGATGACCAAAGGTACAGTTTAGGACTGGATGCTTGAGCTCAGCACTGTCCAGAGAAGGCTCTTTGTGAATAACTAGCAATCTAAAGACAGAAAAAACCTGAGATCCAAAGTTTACTAAGTCTTTATGCCACAAATTTCTCTTGGCATTTAAACACGGAAAAATCAATATCAATTCCTCACTTCTATGCTGCAGACTAACTAGCATAAAGTTCTTCTAATTTTGTATGTCTTTGTGAAGAACGTACAGTGGAAAAAAACAGAGTGAAAGAGACGAATGTTTTTAGTTTTACATAGTACTGCATTCTATTTCTGACAACAATTTGTATTCCTCTCAATCCTGAAAACAAAATAATTCTTATCTCTGAAGTAAAGTTTTCTTGTAGAAAAATAAATGCCATGAGTGCCAGAGTTTTAATTGTTAAGGATGGTATTATCTTTTTTGAAAAGAAACAGTCTACCTCTCGTCCTCCCCGAGACTGCTCACAGCAATGGAATTCCTCTACATATCAAGGACAGTGTTTCTTTCACAGGGCTGATAATTGGTTTGATTTCATTCACTGTGAAAGACAAGTTTGACCAATTGCTTGTAGGCAGTTGAACATGACATCTTCAGATATGTAAGTGCAAGGGACAGATATATTGAGGTCCCCTTGTGTCAGTATTGAAGGGAACTCTGCTGACTGCATTCAATGCGCAAATGACTTAAAGCTTAGGTGGTAAGTTGGGAACCTTAATCTTTCCTTGAGCTGTCAATTTTTTCCTTGACATCAAGAAAATTAATAAAATTTGGAAGTATTGCTATACCTGTCATAGTGTAAAAAAATTAAGCTAATTTTACTACTTTCAGCTAATTTTACTCACTTAAGAGTTCTCCATTTAAGACTTAGTCTTACTACAGGTGTCTTACAAACACCTCTGAAGGTGTCTAATTCTAGTGCAATACCCATTTCTAAACTAGACAGAATTAATTACCATGCAGAGGTGCCTAGTTCTCCACAGCAGTCCATATAGGCATGGACAGCTGCAATACCACTGGGAAAGCAAACTGTTCAAGCAGAAATTTCCTGGAACATACTAAAAGCTCATAGAGTCAAGCTGAGACTTTTTTGGAATGATGAAGTCTACTACAAAGTAGTCCACAAAAAAGAGAAACCGTAGCCATATATGCAGCCCTCAAACCAACTGGGTGAATCTGGAATTAAATCATCCTCTGGAAGGGATCCTGAACGTTGTGACCATTGACACTGACCACTGAGATCATGCTACCCCTACCTGGATTGCCTTCTGGCCTCCACTGGATTTTCCTTCCTTGAAGTTTTACACAGACATCAATAAAAGCAGTTATTGAACATTGTAGACTTCTTCATGCTGTAGTGGAGAGAGTAAGGCTACAAAGCTGCAAATGCCCATCCATTATGTTCTATCTGTTTGGGAATGTCTTGGCAAGTAGAATGAGCTTGTGCAAGAAAACCCGAAATAGAGTCAAAAATGGGAGAGAAGGCAGGGATATTTGGAGTGATGGAGTTTGTCTTCCCAAGTCACCACTACACGTGGTGGAGTCCTGCTTTCCTTGGCATGGCTGAACACCTGCCTGCCCATGGGAAGTGGTGAACAAATTCCTTGTTCTGCTTTGTGTGCAGATTTTGTTTTACCTTTTAAATTGTCTTTGTCTCAACCCATGAGCTTTCTCACTTTTACCCTTCCAATTCTCTTCCCCATCCCACCGGGAGGGAGTAAATGAGTGGCTGGGAGGGGCTGAGTTGCTGACTGTGGCTAAACCACAAAGACCCCAGGAGACAGAGAGCAGAAGAACCTGTTATTAGGTCAAGGAAGACCTTGTGTTTAGGCTTGAGATATTGTGTAGATTATTGCTATGGAAATGAGTCAGTTAGTATGTATGCTCATTCCCTTCTTTCCTGAGCAGTTTGTGACAGTATGGAAGATAATAACCACCAATATTTTATCCACTCTCTGTCCCAAGAAGAACTAAGAAGAATTTAAACCACAATGAGATCAAGCAAGGCTGGCTAAGAGTAAGAACTTGTATTAGCTCTTCACTGTCCACTAATAGCATCTTCTCCCTGCTGATTGCAGATCACAGTAAAACACTCTATATTTAAAACAAAATTTACTAAGGATTTTATACTGCTGTATCAATTCTTTAACTTTTGAGGATGCGTCTTGAATATATTTTGTGTTTAGCACTGAATTAGAAGTTAAATATGTACAAAATTATAACATTGTGTAACTGATTGTGTACTCAATGTTTTTGTTTCAGCCCATTATTTTGGTGCTTTTAAAAGATGCCACCAAATATGTCTTGTGGCAGTGTTGCACTGAAGGAATATTACTGTACTTACAGAGGGTTTCAAAAGATATTAATTTAGAACAAAACATACATTCTCCAGTTCCCTCACTTTTCTCTTCTTTGATTCCTATGAACAGTTGCTCATACATATTGTAGTTCTAATATTAGGCGTGTCTGGAATCATTCTCACAGAAAAGGAAAGGGACCTAAAATGGTCACTTAATTAATCCTCTACACTAGTGAGAACATTTAGAAATTGGAATAAACTCTAACTCCAGCCCCTAGAAACTTGGAATAAAAGGAAATAGCTCTCTAAGGCCCTGTGCAGAGAGGAGCCTGTGCTGCAGCAGATTTGCTGGCAGGAGTTGTGACCTTGTGGGGACCCACACTGGAGCACCCTGTTCCTGAAGGCCTGCACTCCATGGAAGGGACTCATGCTGGAACAGTTCATGAAGAACTGCAGCCTGTGGAAGGGACATATGTTGGAGAAGTTTATGGAAGACTGACTTTGGTGGGAACGACTCCACACTGGAACAGAGGAAGAGTGTGAGATGTCCTCCCTCTGGGGAAGATGGAACAGCACAGAGAGTGTGTGATGAACTTACCACAGCCCTCATTTCCTGTCCCCCTATGCTGCTGGTGGGGAGAAGGTGGAGAATTTAGGCACGAAGTTGAGGAAGAAGGGAGTTGTGGGGGGGAAAGTGTTTTTTAAAATTTAGTTTTTATTTCTCATTAACTAACCTACTCTGATTTGATTGGTAATAAATTAAATTAATTTTTTTCCAGGTCATACCTTCATGACATGCATTATTTTTCCACTTCTACTTTGTCTGTACAGTGCTTCTTTTCCAGATAGCAGTTCTCATGTAAGTGAGAACTGACTTTTTCTAAGTCAGTTCTCACTTACATGGAAGCCAATTCACAGGGCCTTTTGCAACAGAACAAGGGGTCATGGTTTTAAACTGAAGGAGGGTTGATTTAGATTAGATATAAGAAAAATGATTTTTACAATGAGACTAGTGAAACGCTGGAACAGGTTCCCCAGAGTGGTGGATGCCACAGACCTGCACACATGCAAGGTCACGTTGGACAGTGCTTTGAGAAACCTGATCTAGTTGAAGATGTCCCTGTTCATTGCAGAGGTTGGAACGGGTGACCTTTAAAAGCCCATTCCAATTTAAACTATCCCATGATTCTTGATTGTCCTTGTTGTCCTTTCTGAACCTTTTTCAAATCTTAGATATCTTTCCTTCATTTTTCCAAGTCAGAGTCATTGGAGCATTTTACAGAATGAAACAGTGAAAGCATTACAGAGAACCAGATCACAACAGATCCCTGTGGAGTTCCATATACCTTCTTGCATTTGGAAGTTGATCATGAATAAAATCTTGTTGGGGTATGTTTTCTTTACATTCAATTTTTACATAATTTTTTCATTCTCACTTTACAGCATTGTTATGTAGCCCATTCTCCCCTGGTTTGCCAAGATTGCATCAACACCTGAAGCATAATTAAAGCCAAAACACCCAACACTGAATAGTTGTTTCCTTGCACAGTTCCAAGGGTCTATAGTTTTTGTGCTGGCACTAGAAGAGCAATGAAGCTGGTGAAGGGTCTGGAGCACAAGTCCTGTGAGGAGCAGCTGAGGGAACTGGGGTTGTTTAGCCTGGAGAAAAGGAGGCTCAGGGGCGACTTTATCACCTGAAAGGAGGGTGTAGCCAGGTGGGGTTGGTCTCTTCTCCCAGGCAACCAGCGACAGGATGAGAGGATATAGTGTTAAGCTGCACCAGGGGAGGTTTAGGCTGGACATCAGGAAGAAGTTCTTCACGAAAAGGGATGATGAGGCATTGGAATGGGCTGCCCAAGCAGGTGGCGAAATCACCATCCCTGGAGGTGTTTAAGAAAAGACTGGGTGTGGCACTTGGTGCCATGGTCTAGTTGACATGGTGGTGTTCAGTCATAGGTTGGACTCGATGATTTTAGAGGTCTTTTCCAACCTGATCGATTCTGTGATTCTGTCCCGCTTAGGTGCGTTTGCAGCCCCATTCCCTTCCGTGCTTCCGGGGAAATGAGCCCGCACGGGCAGGATCACCTGGCAGGAGCGACTTCAAAAGGCAGCACTGTTTTATTTTTATTTGCAACAAGCAGACGTTTAAAGATCCATTTTCTACGAGCTTTGAAAATCCATCGCCCACACCCCCCTCCTTCCGTGGGGAAAAAAGCAAACTGAGGGAACTCCCCACCTCCACCGCCACCGCCCCCAACTCCGCCCCGCGCATGCGCGCAGCATCCCGGGGTGGCGGCGGCCTGGGCGGCCTCGGCGCCGCTGGCGCCGCGATGGGCTGAGGGCAGGCGGAGGCAGCCGGCGGTGTCCGCGGCTCCGGGCTGGGCGCTCCGAGGATGGAGAGAGCCATGGAGCAGCTCAACAGGCTGACCAGGTCCCTGCGCCGCGCCCGCACCGTGGAGCTGCCGGACGGTAGGAGCGGGGCCCTGACATAGCGGTCGGTCCAGGCGGCCTCCGCGGCCGGGCCGGCGGGGATGAGTTGGGGCGGCTGGGGAGGATGGGAGCGGGCTTCATCTCTCCGCCTCTGCCAGGCTCTGTTTTTTTGTCGTGCTGACAGCAGCAGCGGTCCCCTTCCTTCCCCCGCTGCCTCGCGGCCTCCGTGGCGGGGCGCGGGGGATCCCTGTCGGCTGCTGCCGCCCCTGAGCCCGGGCGAGTGGGTGGCCAGGGTGCCCGACACCGGCTGTATTCGCTTCTAAATCCTTCGTCAGGTGCCTCGTCGATGACAGAGTAGTGATGAAAAGTCCTCGATGATTTTTTGTTTGTTTTTTAGTGGTGCTGAATTGAAAAGGTATTGTAAGTCACTGTCACCTGTCACAGCTTAACTTTTTATGGCTCTGAACCACTTCACATGGGTGCTGGTCCCCCATATCAGGATGGATTTGAAAATAGAGCTTCAGGCTCTTACGGCAAGTAGTTTGGTGTTCCAGCCAGGTCCAGCTTTTGGGAGGACTATCTATAAAACTCTTGGACATGCAGAATTTCTGTTCTTGTGAGTCATGTGCTGTCACTGTGCTTTCTTCAGTGTTTACTTTTATGGATGAGTCTTTGCCTGTCTGCCAGCTTTCATTTCCAGTGGTGGAGGAGAGGGAGTAATATTCTGTTTTCTCTGTGCATTTGCTGTTTGGACTTCCTGGTGTCCTCCTGAACTGTGCTACTACACCCTTCACTTATTGTCACCTGTCACAGTTCCAGTGTCTTGCATTGCAGTTGCTCATAAATTTCACTTGCCAGACAAGTTTCAGGCAGATTTTGCTGCTGCTTGTAAGCCTTTGACTGGCAGCAGTGAAAATTGACACAATACTATTAACTTAAGCTTAGACTTACAGAAATAATGGAGTAGCAGCAGTTTAACTAATTGAAGATACTAATATGAATAACGCTTTGCTCCAGCCTGTGTCAGTTGGAGCTGCTTTAAATTTACTCCAGTACTAATGTAGGCAAATTGATTCTGAATTTCATCTGTTTTCTTCACACCTTGGGCATTTTTATCTTACACTTCAGAGGTAGTTAGGTGCAAGTGCAAGCCCCTGAGACCTTTGGAACAAGTACTTCTATCATCCTGTAGTGCAAGTGGAAGCCCTGAGACCTTTGGAACAAGTACTTCTATCATCCTGTAGTGCAGAAGGAATGTGAATTCTATGCATTCCTTAGGAATTGCATGAAACAAATCAGTGGGACTGATATAAGGAGATAAATGGGTTTAACACACTGAAGTCTCAAACTGCATTGCAAGAAGGTCTCTGTTCAATGGCCATTCAACTTTGGGTCCCTCTTAGCTCATTAGGTATCTTCTTTCTTGACCTTGGTGGTCCTTAGGTTCATGCAGGTCTGCCCAAACTCTTCTTGAGAAGCAGGTTTGGCTTGTAGTATGTTGTTCCAAACATGTACTGACAGGATCAGCTTGGAATATTCCACACTGGTCTAGGATAATACGTAGTTTGGTGGCTTGTTGTGTGCCGTGTCTGGCCTCTTGAATTATGACTCCCCCCTCTTTCCCCCCACTGCATTTGGATAACTTTAATTTGACATTTAATTTGAAAGATACATAGTTTACCCCTCCATCCTTAAAATGAGAGTCATGGTTCTCTCACAGGAAATGGAGATGTATGTTTGAATTTATTTATGCTGAAGAGGCAATAAATCCCAATAAATGGAAGTATTAAACTTCCATTGCATGTGCCATAGCCACTAGGGTATTATGTGGACAGTGCTGACACTTGTTTAAGATTGTGATCTCTGCCAACTTCATGACAGTATCTCTGAGGAAATAAAGTAATCAGTGTGTCTTGCCAGGGCAGGATTCTAGATGATGAATTTCACGTATTTTTTTTTTTAAAGCAAATCTTAACACCTGAGTCCAGTGCCAGTGAATAACCTGAGCTTGCAAGTAGAACTTTTTTCATCACTGTCCCAAAGTATCCTTCAGCAGTTGTTTTTTGGACACTTGAGAGCTTGACAGAAATTTTTGATGCTACTATTAAGGCTCAATGCCTGAAAACTAGGTCTTGCAGCCCAAAGCTGTGACACTATGTTTGGTGTGCCTTTTTTTGGTCTTTAAATAATCAAGGTTTGAAAAGCAAGCAAGTTAGATAGCAAATAAGTTCAGTGAGTCCATAAGGTGTATAATCCTTTTTCTCTACCTGCTGTCATGTAGTTTATGTCAGTTGGAGCTTTTTTTTTTTATGACTAGAGAAAATAATCACCAAAAATAAGCATAAAAGCTCCTTAGTCCCACACCCTCTTAATTACTTATTACAGAAAAACTCTGGGAAAATCTGCATGTGCTCCACAGCGTAATTTCTTAATAGAAGAGCAAAAGGCTTAGTTTTGTAACTGTGCCATAAATGCCTGTTATGGCCCAGCTACACTTGTATTTAACTATTGACTTTTTCTAGATCACTGCACTTGCAATATAGTTAAATATAGTTAGAATTAATATTAAGCATTTCAGTTAAGTGTGCTGATATATTTAAAAGTTTTTTTCACCTTTTTTTGGTGTCTTGTATAGGGCCTGATTGTGGAAATATATAAGGATGTCATGTTTAAATTTAGTCGATGTTCCTGAGTTTGGCTTTTTGTTTTATTTGGAAAGCTTTATCTTCCTGCCCAGAGCTCTGTGAAACAGAGCTCAAGATAGTTTTTTTTTTTTTTTAAGTTTGTGTATACTGGGAGCTAATCATGGATAGATTTTGAAAAAGTGCTCAAATGTTTTTCACAATTGATATTTATTTAGCATCTATTTAATTTCTGTGTCCCCTCCCTCCCAGCTTGTCCGTCCCCCAGCAGTGAAATTCTAGGGGTGTGTGTTGGAGATGGAGTTATCTGATGGTCACAGAACTCTGCCATAAGAAACAATTTGTAGAGAGTTCAGACTTGACCTTGGTGATGATTGGTGACTCTCTGCAATGTTTAATCATAATTTGGTGTTTTGAGAGGCTTGTGTCTCTTGCACCATGTGTTTGCTATAAGCAATGTTGATTTTTAAAAAATTTGTTTTAAAATTTTTATAGCTGATGAAATGTGATTTGAATTTGACTTATCTCTGTCCAGTAATAATAGATTATTATTACTTTTGAAACGTAATAATAGATTATTAGAAAGAAGCGTTGCTTCTTTCTTTTATTAGCTAGGGACACACAACTTCAAATAGCTGATAGGAGCAGTAACCTTGGAGCACTGTAGAACAGTAATAACAACAAATAGCATAGCTGCAGCATGATAACAATTTCTTGTATTCCACTTCATAATTCGGAAGAATCTTTATTTAAAATTCAGTAGATGTCACCTTGCCTGCCTCGTGGAAGTAGTGAATATGTAGAGGCATGGTGTGTAAAACACATGAGATAGATACTATGCTTGTTTGGGACTGTTTTAATTCTTCCTGTTCTGATTGCTCTGTAACTTTGGATCAATGAAGGTGATGAGGAAAAACTTGAAAATAAAATTTTTTTGAGAACAGTACTGTATTTCCATATCCTGAAACCATATACCTGGGTTCTCAGAAAGCATAGCCCCTCCTGTCATAAGTTGGTATCTACATGAACAATCTGTGGAGATTGTACTCTCAAAAATGGGTAGCTTGTGGAAGGGAAAAACTATAATCATTGTCTGTAGTAAAAGAAAAAAATAATGCACATTAATAATATTTATAATTGTTATATGTTAAAAGATTTTAAATTTGATTTTGTCAAATTAATCGTCTAAAAACAGTATCTTACTTCAGGAAGTCTGTAAGTGACTGAACAGGCTCATCACACCCTTGCAGTGTGCTGGCATTTGCAGCAGAGACTGTGTGGCTCAATGTCAGTGTGTTCCCACCACTGACATGGATCTTTGTGTTCTGGCCTTTCTTCATTGCCTTCAAGTGTGAAATATGAAACTGATTTGAGATGAAAAAGTTAAATGAAACTTATTGCACTCAGGTATTCAAGTATAAAGACAAAATTGAATGGTTATGAAGTAATTTAAAGAAGTCACTACTACAAAATCATAGTCTCAGGACTACAGAAGTCACCTTGGAAGACAGGAAACTTCCTTCTTTTTAAAATTAAATAGTTAAGTGTTTTTGTTTTGTTGGGGTTTTTTAATGCATATCTCTTAAAAACTTGGATTTAATTAACAGAATTGTCAGTTCAAAGAAATGGATGCTCCACTGAAAATTCTGTAACTTTTACTTTGTAAAAGAAAAAATGCCACATGGACATTTAATGTATTGCAATTCTGTTAATTCTCTTTTATGTAAGTATGATGGCTTTTTCTTCATAATGAAACTTTGTGTGTGTAGAATCTTTTTAAAAAGAATGATCTATTGAACAGTGGACACTTGAAAAGGTAAATAAGTGTTGCTAGATACATTTATTTAACGTAAAAGATATTTTTATGGTAACGGAGTAATTTAATTTCTTCCCAGATAATGAAACTGCTGTCTATACACTGATGCCGATGGTTATGGCTGACCAGCACAGGTGAGAGCTTCTTTAAATTTACCTTTTTTTTTTTTTTTTAAGGTCTGAAAAACCCAGCCTGTTTGTTGAAGTCATAGCTTCTAAAGCAATCTCAGAAGTCCAGCTGCTGAATTGCTGAGTTGTGTTCTAATTTGGAATTAGTCACTGACTGTGTGCATCCCAGCATATTTTTACCTGTTTTGATTTTTGCCATAGACCAGAACTGGGATTTGTTCTGTGGAAGCACATAGGAAAACTTGTCCTAGGATAAGAGCAAAAGTGTCGTTTTTTAACTGTGTCTTAGCTCTGAGTGTGTATTTATGGATGACATAGAAGCTCTTAGTCTCATTAGACATCTCAGAAGGACATGAAATAAGAGTTGGACAATGAGATTGATACTTCTAGAATTCTTCAGATGAGCAGCTGTTGCTCTTACTGAGTTGTCCTCCAAGTGCTTGGAACCTGGAGGCTGTATGATGCCAGCTAAGTGGTGCTTCCTTCACGTGAATTTTGTAGGGAAGCAGGCAGTAACTCTTACTGAAACAGAAAGCTGCTTTTCTAGCCAGGATAAACATTTGTTCTGCTATGTAATATTTTGAGATCGCATGCAAGGGTTTTAAATTATGTGACCAGCCCATTACTGGAAGTTGAAAAGTCCTATTTAAATTTTTTATCCTGATCTTGTATCCTTCTACTTCATCATCATGCTTTCACGTACCAGTTTTCCCTCTGAACTTTGCCTTTGTGTGGGAAAACTGTTGGATATGTGGTTGGGGTGATTTTGATAAGGGGGAAAATGGGAATTTTTATTTTATTTAAACCAAAACTGTTGAAATGTTTGTTTTTCATATTTGTAAAGAAGTGATTTGGTTGTTTGGTCTAATTCTTACTAGTTTACATTTCAAATAGTTTCCTAGTGTCACAGTTCATTTTTTTATGTATAGTAAGAAATGGAAAGGTATTATTGTTAATCAGCAAATGCTTAAAAACTATTTGATCTCTTAGTAATTAGTTGGAGGGAAAAGAAATAGTGATTAAGTAAGAAATAGAGTACTTGTGTAGAACTTACATAAGTATACATAACTTTTTACCTTCTTATATATAACTTACATATAACTTACATAGTATAAACTTTGCTTGGATACTGTGAATTATTTTTAAAATTAAAAAAAATGTTTTTCTATTTGAAGGTCTGTCTCAGAACTGCTGTCAAATTCAAAATTTGACGTGAATTATGCCTTTGGACGTGTGAAGAGAAGTTTGCTTCATATTGCAGCAAAGTAAGACTTACTTGAGTCCAGTCCAGAAGTTAACAATGAAAATATTGCCACAAATCTAAGGCACCAATGTAAGCTGGAAAACTCTGTAGTGTCAGTTAACATTCTGTTTTCATACTTTTTGTATCTTGTTTGTTCTTCCTAGTAATGTGCCTGCCTCATAAAGGGGACAGATTTTACACATGGTATCAAATGGCATTCCAAATTCCAGTAAAGGAAGTCTGACTAGATACTTTTTTACCTTTCTATGAAATCTCAAGTCTTTAAAAAAAATGCAGCCATGGTGTGCATCCTGTATAGCTGCGTTACTCTTGCCTTTTTAGAGGTAGAGAACTCTCGCTTGCAGGTTCTGATTGTTTTTGAGGTATTCTAAAACAGTGGGAGGCATTTGGATGTTTGTTGGGAAGCAGCTGTTCCAAAGTACTTCATGTGACAGTAACTGACAGGAATATAACTCAGGAGCTCACTTCTAATAAGTTTTGTATCCTGGATAGAGGGTTCAGTGCAAATTTTGATCTACATTATTTATTGTTTGTATAGCTGTTCAATGGGGATAACTCTATTTTATATGTAACTGTGCCAAGAAACAGACAGGTTAGCATCATATAAATAGAAATGAACCAGATAGTTTTTGTCATGACCTTTCAGGAAACTAAACATTAAACTGATGAATGAATGCTCTGTATTTGTCTCCCCTTTTAAATATCTTGAAAGTTCTTACATTTAAATGGTTAGAAAAAGGGGTGAAAAAAGGAAATAGAAGTAGTATTGCATATATATAGCAGTATTTGGTCACAATAAAGGTGGAAATTCCAGCTTCTTAAAGAGACTATTAGAAATAGCTATTTGCCAGCTAATTAATCTCAGAATTACATAGTGCTTATATAAAACTTATTTAAGGAAGTACTTAAAAAAATGCAAGCAAATTTTTAGCATATGCTTTAGAAGTATATTTGAAAATACACTGATTCCTGATTCTAAAGATGCAAGAAGTTGTGTTACACTTAGTTTCTGGATTGTCTTTTATCTTGACTTAGTTATTGGGTCACAAAGGGGTCATTAAGCTGCTGGTTTTGCAACATATTGTACAGTTAGTCTTCAGTTTCTTTGGGTTGTTGTGTAGCAGTTCTGACATTGGGAAGATTTGTAAAAATGGATTAGCTGGTCGCAACAGATACAAAAGTACTCTGTTTGTCTTTTCAATCAGCTCTTCCTCTTAAAGAGTTCAGGAGCAAGATAAATATGTAATGCAGAGTTTCTGTCCTCTTAGTGACATTGGTTATCCTGAAGAGCTGCTATGTTATGTAAAGTAAAAGACTTCAGCTCTTTATTACAGGCTCAGAATTGATAGCAAAGAAATATTTGTACAAGTTTTAGAATTTTCCTGATATTCAAACTTCTAAATATAACTTCCAGACACAGAAGCATAACAAACCCCAAAATCTTTAATGGAAAATTTAATAGATTAGGGATGAAGGAGGTGAGAGGAAATTGAAAGCAAAACTTTTAAAACAGTTTATAGTTTAAAGAATTAACAGTTCTAAAGACTCACTGTTGTGTTTTAAAGTCATTAAAATCACAGAGAAGGCTGGCATCTATTCATTGCTGCAAGTTATATTTGGTCACCTCTCTCTGCATTAAGCGACTTTACTTAGCTTTGTGTAGCCTGAACTATGAGGGTGTAAAACAATTTTATGTAAAGATGTTCTGGTGAGTGTGATCTGTACATAATATTGCTGTTGTCTTTATGCCAATACAGATTTGTAAATATCCTTGTTACAGTTTTCCCCTTTCTTATTTTCTTCTTAGCTGTGGATCAGTTGAATGCCTTGTTCTATTATTAAAAAAAGGAGCAAATCCAAACTATCAGGACATCTCAGGATGTACTCCTCTCCATTTAGCAGCAAGGAATGGGTAAGTTTTTAAAATGCTTAAACTCTTAAAAATTTTGTGCATAATGCACTTGAGCTGGCATGTTCTGTAATACTTTTGCATAGTTCAAAAAAACGCCTTTGGTTTTCACTTCTGAAAATAGAAAACATGAAGGTTAAAATCCTTACTTTGAGTATTTACAGAATAATATTTTGTAAATAGTAAGTCATGTCTGAAATACCAATTCCAGTACCAGTCATTTTAGTGTTTTCTGTTAATCGGGGGCATAATGATTATTACAACAGTAATTGAACGAGGGATAAATTCACCTTCCAGTTAGCTGAGTAAGAAAAGGTTTTGGAGGGCTTGGAGGGGGTCAGAGACTTCTGATTTTTCTGAGATAGTGTCTCTAAGAAAATTTTTCCTGCAAGAAAAGGAATACAAAGTTGGCCTGCACAGTGTTAGGAGAGAGGCAGAGAAAGAGCTCCAAACCAGTGAGCAAGTACCTTTTTAAGATCCTACTTCTGGAATTGTATGTGAAAACATGCAGCTGTAAAGGTAATGTTGTCTTTTTTCTTTTTAGGATATGAATGTGATACAATAACTGAATTGTATCACAGCTGGTTCTTCACCTGATGAGGTGGTAGTGTTTAGTGGCTTCTGGGTATGTGTGAAGTCTATTTGTAGGAGAGGAAAGAAGTAGGCAAGTGGTGTATGATGAAATGCAGAAATACACACAGGAGACAGTTATGTGGAAATGAGGTATAAGAAAGGTGTGAAAGGAACCACATAAAAAGGAAAAGCAAAATAAATTTGTAAAGGTAAAGCACTTAGAGCATTAAAAATATTAAAAATCTAAACAAAACATGAATTAGGAAAAAACACCTCTACTTTTATTAAGAAAGTACTTGTACTTAACAAAGATTTGCATAGTTTTACAATGACTGTCTCATTAAGTAATGATTTAGTGGAGTACTGTAAACATGTCCACTGACACATACAGGCGATGGTGAGCTTTGTGGACTTCTATTAGCTGAACTCTGGCTTTTTGTCTTGAAAGGGTAGTTCATGCAGAGCTGAAACTGTTAGAGTAGTGGTTAAGTGCTTCTGCACTTTCCACAAAAACAGCTATGATTTTAGCCCTGTGTTATTGTTTGCTATCCTTGCACTGTCTGTGAAGATCACTTCTCTCTTTCACATGCTCAGTACTGTACTCCTTATAAATTGGAACCACCTGTTATGCTTAGAACAATGATAAATTAGAGTTAGTGGAGCTCTAAGAAGATATTTACTCTTTGCAAGTGGTTTTTCCTGACTGAATTTTAATGTATTCTTTTGCTTACAGCCAGAAAAAATGTATGAGCAAGCTGCTGGAATACAGTGCAGATGTCAACATTTGTAATAATGAAGGCTTGACTGCAGTAAGTGCTATTAATTATCATGATGTTCAAAAAATGAATGAAGAATTTGGAGATTCTGTGTTTTTAAGCTTTTGCTATCTTACACATGAAACAAAACTGCAGTGTGTTCACTGCCATTAAGAATTACAAGACTTGATCAAAACACCTAAGCATATGGTTGTGTTGTTCAAAGCTTCTCTTAATATTATGCAAAACTTCTCTTTGTGAAAGTGTTGACAATAATACAGCCAGGTTTAAAATCATTTTTATGGTGTATATATATATCATTGCTAAAGGAAACACATGTATCATCATTTTGTACTTAGATTCATTGGTTGGCTGTCAATGGACGAACAGAATTGCTTCATGATCTTGTTCAGCACGTCAGTAATGTAGACGTTGAAGATGCCATGGGACAGACAGCCCTTCATGTAGCTTGTCAAAATGGACACAAGACAGTAAGTTTCTAAATTGTATGAACACAATTGATTTGTGAAGGACTTGGTAATGCCTCAAAGCTGTTGTGGTTTTTTTATAAACTTCAGAGTAGTAATGCACATGATAATGGCTACAAGTGTGTAGAATGCTGTTGTGTGTCTTAGTATTGACTGCATGCACTTCCATGGGAACAACTTATTTATTCTTGTGGAGCTGAATGATCTCAGTGCTTATGGGAATTTAGGTGACTTACTGTATACTGTTCAGCTCTTCTGTAGTGCTATTATTGGCTTGTTGATATCAAGTTTTTATGTAATTTTAAATGTTTGAAAATGTTTTGCCTTATTTCTCAGAAAATGTTTAATTCATAATTGTGCAAGCTATTATATGATTTTGAAATTAAAAATATTAATTTACTGTGAGTAAAAAATGAAAACAGAATTGGGTCAGTTACAATTTAACTCTAGAAGTAAACAAGTTCAAATAAACTCTTCTGTTATTGATCTGTGTGAATAATTTTTATGCCTGGTCTTGCATTAGGGCTGACTGTATTCAGAGTATAAGTCTGGATGCTTTACTTGAACTGCATTAGAGCCCTATAGAGTTATACAGATTGCCATCAGAACTACGTGCTGCTAAAAAGAATAAATTGTAATTCTACCCAGAGCCTTTCTGTTGTCCTTGTCAGTGCTGGATTTTGGAAGGCCAAATTTTGAAAAACTTACCTATAGTAACTGTAGCAAATTTATATGACTGAAATGTAACAAAAGTTGTTTGAGAATCTGCTCAGTGTTTTCGTATTTTAGACATGCACTAAATATTTGCAAGCCAATAGTGTTTTCCACTGCTCTTTTTCTAAAGGTGGTGTTTTGTTCTCTTGCAGACGGTGCAGTGTTTGCTGGACAGTGGTGCAGACATAAACAGGCCCAACGTTTCTGGGGCAACTCCGCTTTATTTTGCTTGCAGGTTATATACTTTTAACTTTTGAATACTGGCTGAAAAGTGAAATATTTTTTCCCCTTTTGCAATAACTGATTAGAAATTAAAAAATATAGGAAATATAAAAGCTGACAAGCTGACTGGCATTTAATCTTGTCTCATTTTTGAGTGTAGTTTGGTGTCTTACCTAAATACTTAGGTTAGTACTGCAGGCTTATGTACCTGTTTCTAACAGACATTTTAAACATATACCTGTGCATGTTCTAGCATGACTCATAAATTGATGACTGCTGAACCCTTTTCTGAAAAAATGAATTCTGCCAACTTAGATTGTTTTGAGTACACTAAAACCAGAGCCTTTTATAAGGCAAGTTTGGCTATTCCGTAACGTACAGTATGGTATTACAGTATACATGAAATGTGCATATATGTGTCAAACATAAAATATTCAATTAAAATTACATTGTTGTTTTGATCAGTTCTGTTTTCTTCATAGTTATATTCCAAAATTAATCACATATGATAAATGATCTTTTGTTTTAAGCATTTCTGCAGTTTGTTAGGACATTTATCATTTTTGCAATCCCTGTGTTTTGGTTACAGGTTAAATAGTTCACATAAGATTAACTGTTACTATAAGCAAAAGGAGAAATGGACTGACCTGCTGATCTGCTAAGAGTTGTGTTCTGGGAGCCATGGTTTCTGGAGATGGTGTATGTTCACTTGTGGCAGTTGAGAAGAAGGGAAGTGGAGAATAAATAGCTGCTAGTCTTGGTCCTTGATTTAGGGACTGGTATTTATACACACTTTAAAAGAAGTAAGCAGCTTGTCTTGGCTTGGAGGTTTTTCACAAGAAGGGAATGTGGCAAGTATAGGAGTCATATTCTTTAGAAATTACCAACTGGAGCATCTGGCAGGGTAGAGTGAACAGGCTGTGTACTACAGCAAGCCTGGAAAGAAAGGTTGTGGGTCCCTGATGACAGGGAGGGCCGGATGTGGTAGCAGTGGCAGGTGATAGCTGCAGGAAGGGTATCAGTATTCCAAGTCTGAGTCTGAAGCACCTGTTTTGTCAATGTGTTGGGCTGTGCCCTTAGTCTAGAGAATTACAGTGAAGATGCTGCAAGTAGGCCATTAGTCTGAGCTTCTTTCTGACCTTTAATGTTTGTTTGCACTGGGACAAAGTCTGGTACATTAGATTAACCTATTGGCTTCCTGGGCTGGAAAGACAGGACTGAGGAGAACTCATCTGGGAGTTATTGAGAGATCAGTGAAGCTACCTCTTGCCCCTCAGCTGTTAGTTGTCGGAGTTGTCAGCTCTTTCTGAACTGATAGGCTGCACCTATCAGGCCGAGGATGCAGGCAGCCTCTTGTATGTAATTCCAGGATGCCAAAAACTCATATTCATTGGTGTGAAGGGTGTACTGCAAACTAGCTTGAGGAATAAAACTTCACTAAAAACCCTTGTATCTGTAACCTTTATTGCTATGTCTTTTTTATCAGTCTTTCATTTCATCCTTTAGATGCTTCTCTGTTATGTTTGACAGTATATGCACTTAATGCTGGTGAAGGCAGTATTCAAGTAATCATTCCATGTGTTTTTAATGAAGTAAACCTCTGATCACTGGTACTCAATGTCTCATTTTTTTCAGAAGAAAGGATTTGGGAAGGTGTTGAGAGGTATAAATAGTTGATTTTTCTGTTTTCTAAGCAATGCTGGCATGTTGGGAAATTCTTAACTCGAGGGAACTAAGGGTCCTATACAACCTATAAGCAGATTAGTGAATAGACTTTGAATACAAAAATAAAACTCATCACTTCTAGAGGCTATACAAGACATTTATATATAGAAATTAGAACCATTTGAGTGATGTAGTTATCTCTTGTACAAAAAAAAGAATTATCAATAAAAATATCTTGCTCATATTTTATTGATGGTTTAAGCACAATTAGATTCTTTTTTCCCCAAATATGGTAGAAGTGAGCAAAGAACTTGGCAAAGATAACTTCCTCTGTGAAGTAAATTAGGATGTAAATTGAGAAAGAGCTCTCTTTTTGCAGGAAATGCAGCTCATAAATATTTGAGGCGAGGCTAAGATGAATCATTTCTGAACGATGAGAGTGACTCTGACTTCATAAATAGCCTGAATTTTGTGCTGCTCTTTTGCAGTAACTATTTTCTTCTAGCTTATGTTGGTTTTGTTTGTTAGCTGCAATAAAGACAGATTTATGATCAGATCATAAATGCTGTATTAACTGTCTTTCTTCTCTTTTGAATAGCCATGGTCAGAGAGACACTGCACAAATTCTTTTGATGAGAGGAGCCAAATACTTACCAGACAAGAACGGTGTTACTCCACTGGATCTCTGTGTACAGGTATTAAGTTAGCAACACTTTTTCTGTGAATTTCTGTGACTTACTACAGTGTCACCTGATCATTATTACCTTTTTTTATTCCTAAGGCCTCTGAAAGATAGTTGTCTTTTGGCAAAACAGGTGCAAAATGTAATTTTTTAATAATGAAATTGATCCTACAGGCAGGTTCATAATTTCTACCCTTTGCATAAGTCAGATGCAAGAATTGACATAATGAGAAAGAGTATCCAGAACTCCATTTGGCTAGAAGGTTTTGTAATCCTTGATATAATGGTAGTACACAATTTAGGTGCTTACCTGTAAACAAGTAAGAGGTAAAGGCGTGCAGAAAGGAGTGCTTTTTTTTTTACCTCAAGTAATAGATTTTCTTTTCTCTTGAGAAGATGTTGCTATTAAAAACAAACAAAACTTACATGGTGATGACTCTTACTTTTCAAAGATATTTCTATATCTGGATGAGGAACAAAATTCTTATGTATTTTCAACTAACATGGCATTTTCAACTGCAAAACAGTCTGTCTTGTTTGATACCAAGTACTGCTTGTACTGCTTGCTAAAGTGACTTTTTTTGATTTGTGAACGCTTGCACTTTTTTCTGTCAGATCAGTTGAAGGTCAGTGTGTAAGTGCCTAAGACTTGCACTTGAAATAGTTGTGTGTATGTGCAAGAGTGCTGTCTCCAGTACCTGTGGGATATTTTTGGAACGTTTAACTCTGAAAGCTTTATTTCATAGGCTATCTGTGGAAGACCTTGATCCAGTTAGGTTACTTACAGTATTTCTTTTTGCGTATAAGAAACCTAGTTAAGTCCTCAGCTCTGGTCACTGAGAAGTGCCAGATCACTATACTATCTCACTGCTGACTTGATTGTGAAAGTCAGATTTTTTTTTCTTTGTTATGGCAGAATGCCTTATCATTATATAAAGCTACATGGAGTCTGATCAGTTTCAAGGTATTCTGCAGCCACTGGCCTGTAAGACAGTATATGGCAGGAGAGGTTTAGATTGGCTATTAGGAATAATTTCTTCATGGAAAGGGTTGTAAAGCATTGGAGAAGACTGCACAGGGAAGCAGTGGAGTCTCTGCCCCTGAAAGTGTTTAAAAAACTGGTGGATATGGCACTTGAGGATGTGGTTTAGTAGCATATGTAGGGGTGGTGCTAGGCTGATGTTTGGACTTGATGATCTTAAAGGTATTTTCCAACCTCAATGATTCTGTGGTTCTATACCAGTGTGTGCTTAATGGTAGAGATATTTTTTATGATTAATGTTTTGAGTTTCTGCTTCAGTCTCCAGTTTTGCAATCCCTAGGGCACCTTTTTACACATAAAACTTCTGTTAACTTTTTTTAGGTGTGAATAGTGACACCTGGTGTTTGTTTTGTAGTGATGATCTTACTGTGTTCGAGATCATGCAGTATACAAATTCACAATGCCAAGTGAAAATAGAGAAAGCAATATGTTTTCTTTCTTTTTACATTATGGATTTTATTTTATGCTTAAAGGTTTATTTTTCAAAGTGAATACATGTTTTCAGAAGGCTGAAATTATAGATTCGAACACTTCTTGCCAATATTACCTTGATCTTGAAGATTTGACTTTCGTTAATTTTTACAGATTCTGGGTTGGTTTATTTTTAATACTTAATTTCTTGGTACCAGAAACAATTAAATTAATCTTTTTAATGTATGGTTTTCACTGAGGTAATGTCAACTGTCATTCACAGAGGAGTCCCTGGAGTTGCAGCAGTTTATACATTATACGGTCATCTTCCCAGAATAGAAGTTCACGCAGGTTCAGGTGTCTGCTTAAAAATGCAGCTGTGTTAAATAAGATTTGATACAAATAAACCACAAAATCAAGTTCTTTTCTTTCCAGAAAACATTTTTTCTCAGACGGGTGTGTAGTTAGTCTAAGGCACATTCTAAGGAATCATACTTGTGTATTGATTTTAAAGTTAAATAACCCTTTCATGGGTTTATCCTATTTCTTCCTGTAACAAGTCAGATATGTGTCCTATGAACCTTTAGAAAATGTTTGTTTTGAAGAATTAGATTCTGGATGTAATTAAGTAGATGTCAGCAAGAGGAAGAGAAGTGAAATATTGCACTGTTTTTAATCGCTGGTGATTGTTGGCTGAAGCGCTGTTCAACTGTACCTTTCGTTTGGTAAGTAGGAAAATGTTTCAAAAACCAGAAAAACGGGAGTGGATATATGTGAGACAATATACTGAAAAAAAATGATTCTGTCTACTCCCAAACATTTTGGGATAACTAACTTTGCTACATTTTTGAATTTCAAATTATTTTAGAATAGGATTTCTCCAGCATTAAAAAAATATCATAATTGTTAATAGATGTTATTGCCTGTAATAGTCTAACGCTCAATTCTAATGTTCCTTTTAATTAAAATGTTTTCTTAGGGTGGTTATGGAGAGACTTGTGAAGTCTTAATACAGTACCATCCTCGGCTTTTCCAGACAATAATTCAAATGACACAGAATGAAGATCTGCGGGAAAACATGGTAATATGGGATCCTGTGTGTTATAGCCAGGGATCTCTCTGTGTGGTGGAGAGCTTAGTGCTTAATATGAGTGGCAATCAGTACCACAGTAGTTGACCACTAGGTATCTTTCTTTCCTCATGGAAGATATGCAGTCTTCACATAATTTTAAACACAAGAATTTGGAATTAAATGTACTATCTGTTTTCATTTAGTGTTCTAACTTTGTACATTGGCAGAGTGATCTAGACGGTTTAAAGAGCAGACATTGCAAGCTTCAATACAAAGGTACTGGTAGAGCATGCCTAGAGCATCCTATATATACAGTTACTTTGTGTAACAGGGCCTATTTTCCTTAATTTAGTCATTATCTGCAGACATCCATTCTAGGGTGTGTCTTGAGGCTGAATCATCCAGAATTAAGTTAAAAGTTTGTGGTATGAGCGCTCATCTGTATGAAGTTGCCTTGTACAATTAGAGTGTAAAAGATTGCAGCCACAATTTCATTTGATTATTATTTCTGTAGATGAAACTACTCTCTTTCTTTTTTAATGGTTCTCTTATACCTTGCTTCTTTGGTTATTGTGGGGTAGTACAATCTAAAGCAAAGAAAAATCAAGGAAATAAGTTTTGTTTCTTGATTGTGTAAAGGAAAAGAAGCATGAGATGCCTTTTCCCCCTTGTAAATCTAGCTTGCTGTGGGTTTTTAATACAGTAGTTGTTTTAAAATGGCTGCAAACAACCTTACAGACTGTAAAAAAAAAATTTAGTAAGGTGTTGGCTGCCAATTTACTTAATTTAGTTTGCTAGATTTTTGATGTTTTCATTTTCTCTATAACTCCATTACTTCCACTAGAACACTGAAGATTTCCAGGTCAGTGTTTAAATTTGAGACAGGGTTGAGTTTTACAGAGTGAAATGAAGCAGGTGAGAATTCTCAAAGTGTATGTTAGGTGCAAGGGGAGATGCTATAGATGATTTAAATTAAAAGTGAAAGAACTAAAACAGTGAAACAAAAAGACCTTTTGTATATTGTAGAAGTAAACAAAAAAAGAAAAATTTTTCATCTGTCTAAGTAATGGTGGAGCTGTGTGCAAAAACAAGATCTTAATGAGAATGTATACAAAATATATTAGCTAATACACGGTATAGTTCTGCTTCATTGCCAAAATGTGATCATATATTGACAATGATTTTCTATGGCCAAGTCTGAGCTTTTCTGCTTAGTGTTGGGTAATGACCAGTTCGTATTATCTGGAAGTGATGACATAAGGAAACTGGGTATGTGTTACTCATATTTTAAATGCCATAAGTTGTTCTGCAGGGTTAAGCATTCAGTGTTTGTAACATTCTGTAATTAGTTAAATACCCTGTAGTACATGCATCAACACTAGAATGTGTACATTTGCACATTTGTAATCTTTGTAAATGATAATGAAACATTAACTGAGGTTAGAGGTTGTATAGATATGCATTATATATACAGTATAGATATACATTATTATTGCTAGATATTAATGCTTGGGTGATAGTGTTCTACATAATTGATAGATTATTGTTGATGTGATGCTCCTTGACACTATGCAATTGCTTTTGGTTTAATCCTTCAGTTGCGGCAAGTTCTGGAACACTTGTCTCAGCAGAGCGAAAGCCAGTATCTTAAAATCTTGACAAGTCTTGCTGAAGTTGCTACAACAAATGGTCACAAATTGCTCAGGTAAGTGTGAGGTCAGAAGTTGATAAACTACCCTGCAGTTAGTGCCACTTAATAGTTTTAATAGTCCAAACTATCTGATGCTCAGCACATGCTGGAGTAGATGGATCTCAAATCTGATTTATATGATAATGTCTGTTCTGATCACTGTCTTCACAAAGACTTCAAGAGAAAAAGTTGGTTCCTTGTATAGCTGCTGGTATCTAGAAGCTATGTCAGCCCTAGTGAAGGGAAGCTTTTTAGACTACTATCAAATCTTTTTTTTTTTTTGTCTTCACCCTTCTCATTTTTTCTTCCCTTCAACATTTTTACTTTTCTACATGCTTCTTCAGTATGCTTGGGGAGAGTTTTGTTACTTCAGACACCTCATGTTTCCTGACTCTGGTTGCCTTACATGGCTACTAATATATATGAGACAAAAAATTTCATCTACCAGTGTGCTGTCTCAGCAGCACAAGCAGCAGTAACTTGGGGAGATGTATGACATAGGCAAGCATATTTACCTGGTATGCTTTCCTAGTTTTTCTGACATCTGTTTGACTTTGTGCAAAACATTTCGTCTGCAATTTGTTGGAACATTTTACTGTTTTCAACAGCTAACAGATTTTGGTGTAACCTTTATCCTTTACTAGAAAATCTTTGCTGAAAGAGTCAAGGGTCTGAAAACATGAGTGAAGTTCCTTATTAACATGTTTTAGATGGTGTTTTGGCAAAGAGAGCTTTGAGGGTGTTCTGTAGCATAGGTTGTAGAGGATTATAACTTGGGAAACTTTTTTTTAACTTGGGCTGGGGTCCAAGGAGCCCATCAGTGAGGTGGAAAATAAATAATGTATTCTTACTCCTAGATGATTTTTTTTTTCTTCCCCATTAGTGATGTTACATTTAAATGGAGCTTGTAGATTGTAGGTCAGAACTCCTGGATGATGGTAGGAAATTCATTACACCATTAAGAAATCTTATTCTGGTGGGTGTTCACTTTGATGAATTAATGTATAGGTCTGAATCCCTTTAAACTTTGAGGTTAAAGTGTGTAGACATTAATGAAATTTTGTTGCTGCAAAGACAACTTTTTGAAGAATTCCTGCTGTTGCTGAGCTTCAGTGTTTATCAGTCTAACTTGTAACACATTCCTTTTTGTCTACAGACTTCCTTAGAGCCAATAGATCTCCCACGAATAAATTGTGATAAGGTGTAAAACCATAGTGCAGGAAAGGGTTTCAAACTTGCTCTGTATAGGGACATTATTGGAAGTTGTGGTAGCTGGATTACATTGTACGAGGTAGTATTTGCTTCTGTTTCAGTGTCTTCAGAGGTAAATTAAACTGATTGTTGTTTAGATTTGATTTGTTACTGTTACTGCTCTTCTGATTTGAGCAATGCTCCCTCAGTGTGGCTGTAGGAACAGTAGCTCTGTGCCTGTACTGTCTCTGAGTTTGAGCCTCTGTGTGCTCCTGTATTGCCGTGTATGGATGGGCTGGTGGGGGCTGAAGACAAGATCAAAGGGCTGCATTGCATTGAATGAGGAGTCATTTCTAGAGATGCCAGTACATGGAGTGTCCTGTGGACTCTTACTGGCCAGCTTCTCTTTGGTACTTTGTAATACAGAAGTGTGATAGCAAAAGAAAACAATTCCAAGACAGTTTCACAGATGCAGTTTTGCAAAAACTGTGTCTCTCTTCTCTCCAGCTTGGTTTCCTGGCAGAAGCAGTGAATTTCTGCTTCAAGAAATATTTCTCAGTTGCTTTCTTATAAACACAATGGGGATTAAGGTAGTACTTGGTGAATACTCTGAGCTTGGGCCTCTTTCCTCTCTCTCCTTCTTCCAATAAAAGTGTGTAAAATGTACTTTGTACATGAAAACTTCCAATAATGATATTCTTACATGGCTGAACTAATATAATCTCTATTAGTTTCCTGGGTACTAACCCACAACCTGTTGCTTTTGGGTTTGTCTGTTTTTTAGTTCAAAAGTGTCTAAAATTGTTTCTTGTAATGCTTCTAGCAACTATCCAGGTGTGCCATTAAGCTTCTGCCTGAAGACTTCTGCCTTGAGTACAAGCAAGGACCCTTTTTCACTTAGCATTATCTTCACCAAGTATTCCCTTTTTCCAAGAAAATAATTGACATGTGACATGATTTGGTCTTGCTGGTGCAGGTTAGGCCTAGATGAATGTTTACAAACATGCCAGTAGAAGTTTCAGTAAACTATTAAAAGCCCTCTAAGGTTTTTTCTACATATGTGGGTCCTCATCCTGGAGACCAGGAAATTTCACCAGGAAAACACCACTGCTAAGACATGATAAACCTCAGTTGAAATGTTAGAAGTTTTTACTTTTTTTCTCTTTTCAGTAGTTAACTTATTGAGTTAGCTTCTTGTATTCATAGATTCTTTTGGTATATAAGCAAAGATTTTACAAATGCTAGTTTTTAGCTGTGACGAGGGCTTCTGGTAACACAATTGTAGACTGCCAGTCGGGATTTTCTTTGCCTGATTAAAAACTTAACATTCCTACTGTAGTAATGTTTGCTCTCTCTATTCCTTTCTTGTATTGATTTACTGAAAACCTACCTGGTTAAAGTATAAATTGTCACAAGAAAGTTGTACTTTGTATGGTAGTTTGGTAAAATTCTTAGTACATTGCTTTTAAAAGTTAACTCTCAGTCGTTAAAATGTAGTGCTGAAAACAAATAGGTATTTTGCTGATGACATAGGGTGAATGAGATCCTAGTAAAATTGCTAGCTGTTACAACTAACTGTGTTTCAGGTTTGTGTATTAACAGATTATTAATTGCAACAGGTGTTTACAGCACTCTATAAGATGTCAGTTTTCTGGTGTTTACTGATCTTCTACCTGGGAAGAAGCATGCTTTTAAGTTGCAAGTACTTTAAGGATAGAATTGAGTATGTGCTCATTTCTATAATATTTATAAGTTAGTAGGTTTTGATAGGAAAAGACTTAATTTCTTGCAGTTTGTTATGCATTCAAGACAGAAGAATTCTTACTACTTGGGGTTTAAGAAAGAAAACCTAGTTCAGTTTGGTGGAGAATGTTCTGCTTGTGCATAAAGTCATGAATATTTCATATTTTGCACTGTTTTGGTACAGAGTTCAGTGTTTGCCAGTTCAATTAAGGAGACATAAAACTTGTAGTGTATTTGTTGGATAAATAACATAGTGGTGGTTTTGTTTAGTATCTTTTAGATTACATTTTTCTTGAGTAGAAATAGTGGCATCCTTACCATCCTGATCCCTTGTCTGGTTGAGGTAGTTGATGGGCATCTAGAATAACAGCTGGTGAGGATGGGCTGTGGCAGCATATCTGATCAGTCAGTAGGCTTTTACTGTTGGATGCTCTCTTTTCTGGGTTGAGAAACATTTTCATCTGGATATCCCAATTTACTATATGCACTGAGATTCTTAGGAAGCTGGATTTCCTCACAGGGGTTTATAAGAAGTGTATTAAAAAAAAAAAAGGAAGTGTTTTGAAAGATCTGGAATTTGCTGTTCTTACTTCTAGTTAAAGTTACCCGTACATGTTAGTAAAATCATAATGCATATATTTGACTTTTGGGGCTGGTGCAGGAAGTGAAAGTTAAAATTTTCTAGGATTTGAAGCTTAGAGGTTTTTTCAGCATATGTATCAGACCCTACCATTACATTGCTTACTCCTTATTATACTAAATTGTTTCATCTAGGAAAAGAAACTTAAACATACCATTTTTTTCCCCCAGCTTGTCAAGTAATTATGAAGCTCAAATGAAGAGTCTCTTAAGGATCGTGAGGATATTTTGCCATGTCTTTCGCATTGGCCCATCCTCTCCCAGTAATGGAAATGACATGGGCTACAATGGAAATAAAACTCCAAGAAGTCAGGTGTTCAAGGTCAGAAAAGTATATGATGTTGTTAGGAAGATAGACGTTAAAGAGATGAATTTCACAAAGCATGCATTCATTAATCAGACATCTCATGAACAGGAAGTAAGTTTGGTTGATGTCCCTATCCCTTTTTAAGTTAAACCTACCTCTCTCCTTCTCCTGTATTTTTTTTCCCACTGAATTAATTCATTTAGCCACTGATGCACATCTCATGTTATGATTTCTGTTTATTTCTTATTTAATAGATTGTTTATTAGGTGTTGAAGGTTTAGCTACCCAGGTGACCTTGGTAAATTTTGTTTTTATTTCTGTTAAGAGTCTAGTAGTATCAAAATTTGGTGATATTAATATAATAGCTTATATTAATGTATTTTCAAAATGGTAGTTGGAGATACACAGATGGAGTGATGATCAATCCAGCTTCACAAGACAAATGGAAACAATTGAATTCTTGATCTCTTTGGTGTTCTCACTGTGATCATGCAATCTTTTCCCAAGTTGTTTTTGGATTTTATTATTATGTGCTTTGAAACATATCAGCTCAGTACTACTCTTGCAAGGTTACTGATTTATTGCTGCTTTTAAACACATGCTTTAGGTGGTTGCCATTTAGAGCTTTAGTTCCTGAAGGTATTGGTATTTTTATGTTTGTTTGTTAAGGAATCCCTCTGTAGAAAGTCAAAGATTGCCTTTTTTGTAAAGAAGCCCCAGTTTTCTGTGTGCCACTCAGTCTTCATTGGATATACAACTGCTGTATTTTTCAGAGCACCTAATAAAAAAGAACTGCAGGGTAATCTTTCTTCTCCCATCTTACTCAATACTCTTACACAGCATAGCTCATACCAAGAAATTTAGATGCCAGTAATTGAGGATTTTTCTTTCTTTTACATTTCTTCCACTGTGTTGTGAAAACAGTATTTTGAAATTACTGCAATTATTTGATGATATATGTTCATCAAGTTACTTCTAAGGGGTTTTAAGACAGAGCTGTAGTGATAAGATCATGGAAGATGATACTCTTAATTCCAGTTTATTTAGTGAATTTTCTCAGTTTTTGTTTAAATTTCTTCTCTTGGAAAGAAGAAAAGCATTAGACTGTTAAAAACAAAAAACATGCAAGCACGAATGTTTGTTCTTCTGGTAGCACAATAGTTTTAAGGACAAACTGATTTATATAATGAATATCAAACTAGTGCTTGAGTCTGAACAAAATGTAATGAGTCTGTACAAAATGTAATGCAGTGTAATAATTGTCCTTTGGAATTGTTCATCAAAATAAGGCAATAATGTTGGTTTAACCAGAATTCTGTTTTTAAAAAACAAAGCCATACCCAAATCACAAGAATGATTTTATTAAAAGCAGCACTTTCTAACAGTTTTAATGAAAATTGCTCCAAGTATACCAGATTAAATAACAGGCAGATGTTAAACACACTTCATACAAGAACTGTCTCCGTTGAGATATTCTGCTACCAAGCCCAAAAAGGAAAAAAAGGAAGGTTTCCTGCTTTTCAACTCCACATAATTTCAGAACTCAGTATAATAAACAAAAACATTCAACTGCAATTTGCGAAGGAAGTGGTATATCAGTAAAATCACTTATCTGCATGCCCAAACGACTTTGTATGATGAAAGAATTGTTTCTTAATTTACTGTGCATTTAAATCTTGTGCAGTAGACTTACATTAAACAACTGCCACAGTTGTCCCAGAAAATATCAGTAATCCTTGCTTGTGGTGAAAACAACATGTATGTTTTTAATAAATAAGCAAAATGCATACTACTGTTGCATTACCTAACAAAACAAAAATTTCAGGATGTTTTAAAAATTATTTTAAAATTGCAATTGTTGTAATTTATTTAGAAGTTTTATGAGTGAGGCAGCTCTGCAGTAGGGCCACTGTTGTGTCCACAGTATTTTAAAGATTGATTTAAATTTCAAACTCAGAAATATAAAACTGCTGATGAGCATTTATTGTTGTTTGGGAATGGGCACACAGGTCTGGCAATGCTAACTTAATCTACAGTTGTGGTTGGTTTAGTCTGTTCTTCCCTGAATTTACGGTAGACTGGGTAGTGGGAGATTACATATAGTGCTGAGTGAATTGGATGACTTCCAGTTTTCTCTTAGTCCTACCTTTCCATCTGCTTTTTTGTCCTTTCTTTGAAAATGTGCTTTTGATGGTCTTTTTCACCATTTGGGAGGAGATAAAAAAGAACTGACTTTTTCTAATACTTCATTAAATTTTTCTGTATCAATGTACTGATTGAACATATTTTGGAGAGTTGCCACTGTAATGTAGCTGGGAAGGGATTAAAAATATGAGTATTCGTGATCTGAGCCTACAGAGGAATGTTATTGCTTGATAAGGTCAGGAAAATCACAGGGCTATCTGTGCTTTCGTGGAATTCCCTGTATGTGATTCAGCCTATCCAGATATTTTAAAGTGGAAGCACTAGCTAATGATAACACATTCTTGTACTGATCCTGAAAGATACAAAAGAATAATTGAATTTTGTCTCCCAAGCTTGAAATAAGCTGCTAACTCAAATGAGATCTTACCAGTGAGAAACTTTGAATAGTAATTTTGACCAGGTTTACACTCATTACTTTTCCATGTATTGCTCTTCCAATTGCTGTTCAGTGTGATTGCATATTAGGGAAACTTGCTGCAAAATTTCTCTGTAATTGAACAAGGTGGGGAAGTGCTTAATGTTTTTTCCTTATTTCAGATACTGTTCTTTTCTAGAATTGAGGTAACTTCTCTGCTGTGACAAAGTCACTTCATCGATTAGTGATCTCCTGCACCCTGTGTCTTAAAAAGCTATCTGACATCTGGCAAAAGATTTTACTTCAGTGTTGCAGTTTGAATATGGATTTGGTTACTGGTCTTGCTTTCTAGATGAGTAAAGAGGAAGGCATTGCATAGGTAAATTTTTGCATTTGGGAGGTAAGGTGTGCAGCTGTAAAAGCTTGGTACTCCATCAGACTCAGCTGTATAATTCTAGAGAAACTTTTCCGCACTGTGAAACATGACAACTGAAGTTTGAGTGGAGGTCTTTGTTTAATATGAGGTTCATGGTAAGAATTAACTGAAGAATGCTGACTAGTAGTTTGAAAAAAACATTGCTAATGGTTTGATTGAATATGTCCATATGCTACTTGAAAAGGTCTGGTCATGGACAACAGCATAAAATGCTGACAGTCATGGATATGGAGATGATGGGCAATATTTAGAAGTGTTTTATATCCTGAAGTTGGACTAGAAAGAAAGAAAATGAAATGTTAAAGCTGCTGTGCTTGACTAGACTTTTAAATGAGTTTATGATCAGAAGCTGTGAAGAACTAGCTTTGGAAACACAAATTGGGTGGTAAAGTTCTGAAAATTGTGCTAAATCTGTTGGAAATAAAAGAGAAAACACAAGATATTGGGGGAATATGGTGGAATATGGCAAACATTGAAAATTTTGAGGGAAAAAACCTGAGATTTTAGTATTCTAGTAAATAACTACCTAGTTTCTCCCGAGTTATAGGTTGAGAGTACAGCTGCATTTTAACTCTTCTGTGTATTCAATTAATCCTGTTTTCCATTAGAAAGTTTTTTTTCGTTATGTTTTGTGGTAAAAGTCTGCCGAATAGGTCTTGGAAGGAGGATAACTTGATCCTGTGTGGCACACATTTATGTAGAAAATGCTACCTGTGCTGGAGGTATTCAGATCACCATCTAGAGAAATGTGTGGTCGCTAGGAGCACAAGCATTAAGTGAGTGACATACAAAGTATTGAGCAAAGCCTACCAGTATTATCAGGCTGGCTTTCCCCCACACTCCTACTGGGAAAAAATGGAAGCATAGTAGTAAATTTTTAAATCCTGAATTTCAGCAGAATCTTTTCATACAGAGCTCTTATGAGAAGTAATTTATTTTGTATTGAGAGCATGTCAACTATGAGGTGCAACTGACAGTGCTCCAGATAGTGTACAGATGTTAAGCTGCTGTGAGCAGCTCATTATTTTCAAAAGCAACCTGAGAATATGAGAATTTAGCTTTCAGTGTTTGCTAAGTCTTTGAATGTTTTCACTGGTGAAAAATGTTGATGCAACAGTAATATGTGGAAAAAGAATCCATTTAGAAGTTCACTCTTACTTTTGGAATGCTATGAAGTACTTGAGTCGATTACCTCCCTGTAAGATACATATCACTATGCTCACTAGACTGTGGGCTTGTGAAACAAGCCCTTAAACACCATTAAGGGAAAATACAGTTAGCCCTTGTGGATTTTTTTATGCTTATGAGAAAGTAACAGGTCTTATCCCTTTTTGTCCTCCATAGTAAGCCTGCAGCTCATGTAATGAGGGAATTGTACTGGATTTCACTTATATTGAGTTTTAGTGGGTGGTAGTAAAAAAAGCATGTATTTGTTAAAGTAAAATAAAATGTATAGCCTTATAATTTGATATGGGATTCTGCTGATACTTGTTTCTATTTTGTAAAGCTAGATGTCAGTGACCCTTACTCTGAAACATCTGAGGTACTATCAAAATGAGCTGTATGAGCTCACATTGTGCATAAAGCACATTCTTACTAGACATGAACCAGAATCTGTGTGGTGTTGTCTGGGATTTCCTCCATCTTCTTGGTAGAGGAAGCTCCTTTGACCAGGTTCTTCCTAAAGAACTGGCACTCTCTTTACTCTAGAAACTCAACCTGTGTGTTCTTGTTTCCCTGCTTGGCTGCAGTGGTTAGGCAATAGTGTGCTGGGTGACGCCAGACTTTGTTGTATAGTTCAGTTCTGTGGTTCTGTAGTTCTTTCTAAATGAGTTTATCTTTCTTCCATCTGCTGCTTGATTTTTCTTCTATATGAAATTTTCTCTTTGTGCCATTTGGCTACAAGTGCAGAATTTTTATAAGTATTTGCCTCTTATCTCTACCCTGACCTCTAAAGGATCATTTAAAGCTTTAAAATGTGCATGATATTTATTTGCCTTAAGAGAATTATCACATTATTAATATAATCTAATGTCAGCATGTTTCTTTTTGTCTGTTTTTTTCATGTGTTTATTGCAGCCGCTGGAACTGCTCTGGCATTCTCTGGATGAATGGCTTGTTCTGATAGCCACAGAGCTGATGAAAAACAAAAGGGATTCTGCCAACATTACTTCTATTTTATTGAAGCAAAAAGGACCAGATCACCAGGATGCTACTTCTGCGCCTTCTTTTGCCACTACAGGAGCTGAGGGAAGAAAAGAGCTGTCCACTGATGCTGTTGAGTTAAAAACATATGATGTTGCTGGGAAGCAGGAAGCTTGTGCTGATTGTCAGGATGTTATCTCCATGACAGCCAACAGACTAAGTGCTGTCATTCAAGCCTTCTATATGTGCTGCTCCTGCCAGATGCCTCAGGGGTAAGGAGGCAATTCATTTTTCTTACCCAAACTATTACCATTTTAAAATCATACATACTTTCTTGGAAGAATGTTGATACTGACCACATTGTATTAGTGACAGTCAAGGCTATGCTGTTTAATGCTTTCACTCGTTCAGTTATTTGAATGCCTTTTTTTTTTTTTTTAATGGTTCTAAAGGCACCAAACAGCACTGCAAGTTTTCCATAGTGCTGCTGCCTATGAATGTAGCTGCACTGAGACACATTTTGTGTTGAATTTCTAATGGCTCTTTGTAATCATGTAGATTACTTGTAGGTAATAGGATTTTGATATTTTGAAGCTTAGCTGTATTTGCTGTTGGTTCTTAATGTGAAATTAACCCTGAATTTAATGTGATTATCCAACAAGAAGAGCTGTAAGCTCAGAAGAAAAAAAAAGTGAGTTATCTTTGTGTATGAAACTGATGGCTGGGGCAGAATTTATTTGACTGTATTATATATAACAAGGAGAGTTCAGTCTCAAAGTAATGCTCACTTGGACTCCTGTCCCAGGTTGACAAACATGTAGTTTTGTGTGGAACAGGCAGTTCAGCTTAGGTAAGCCTAATATCATTGAGGTCTGGTTTAAAAAGGGAACAAGTGTGACCATTTGTAACTGAGGTCCTAATCTGTCCAAGATTGTTATGGATTATATTTATGACTTTGGCCCTCATGACTAGAAGATTAGGCAAATATGATGGTATTACAAGTTCCCTGAGGAATCTAGAAGCAAGGGTCCTACTACATGTCAACTCTTTGTTATTCCTAATCACCATAAGGGTTTTTCTTTCTCTACCAAACTGAGTTGAATAAAAGCTTTCAAATTGGCCAGTAATATTTGTTTGGGGCATAGTTTTCTGTGGATGTTCTTTTTAGGCAAATATGATGGTATTACAAGTTCCCTGAGGAATCTAGAAGCAAGGGTCCTACTACATGTCAACTCTTTGTTATTCCTAATCACCATAAGGGTTTTTCTTTCTCTACCAAACTGAGTTGAATAAAAGCTTTCAAATTGGCCAGTAATATTTGTTTGGGGCATAGTTCTCTGTGGATGTTCTGGAAGATGGTTGGTTATTGACATTTTTGCCTTTTCTGTTAGAATTTTGAAATTTCTGTTTCTTGTTATGAGATCTTAATGCTGTTGAATATTTAGTTTCGTGATGACTAGCTAAACAGCATCAGTTTCTATTTGTGTAGTATTTATTTAAAAAAAACCCCAACAATTTATGTAATTCAAATTAGTTTCGATTGCTCTAACCAAAAAACATCTTATGATTTTTGAACAGGATGACGTCACCTCGTTTTATAGAATTTGTTTGTAAACATGATGATGTCCTTAAGTGTTTTGTTAACCGGTAAGCTTCAACAAATATGGACCTTGTAATCCACCCCTCTGTTCCTCCCCAGCAATAATTAATTTTTTTCTTCTTGCTGAGTTGTATTTTTAGATTGTTGCTGTGATATATGAACAATATGCAACTTAATGGTCTTGCTGAACTCAACAGTGTAGATTAATGATTCAGAGCTCAGACTTAAATGAACTCTTCTGCATATTTAAGTGATCTATTTGTAAGATTTGTGAGCAAAATCTATTTCACAGAGCAACAGAATAATTTGATTAATGGATTCTTTCCTTATATTTGTTCCAAATAAGGCCTTCCCTTTTAAGGTAGATGAAAACTTTCATTCTTCCTCAAATGTGTGATGACTTAAGAGTCTAAACCATCTTTGTACAGTTGACTGTTTCCAGGGTTTCTCTGGGACTGCCAGGTTTATAACCTTCCTTCTGTGTGGGGAGCTGCTTCTAGTCCTCCCATGTTTAACAGATGAGGTAGTATAAGATGTTTGGAAACAAGAGTTAGGAAAGAATGGTAAAATAAAAGAATCTCTTGAAACTTGTCTATATGATTAATTGCGTTTTTTCTTTATGTAGACTTTTGCATTGTGAAGCATTATTATTAAATCTCTAACAGGCTTCTAACCTTTTTCTTTCAGAAATCCCAAAATAATTTTTGATCACTTTCATTTTCTTCTGGAGTGTCCTGAACTAATGTCCAGATTTATGCACATCATAAAAGCTCAGGTAAATGTCAGGAGGTGCTTAATTACAACTTCTGTGAATATACAAAGGGTGTTTTTTAAAAAAAAATATTTAAAGAACTTCCATTTGGGGAGGATGAAAGAACTAAACATGGCGTCTAGTGCTTCTAAATCTGCAATGTATTAAACAGACATGGCTCAGACATGGCAGCCAGATTTCTGTATTCATAATTCTCTAAAATACGTGGGTAAGTCCATTTGAGATAACCAATGTTGGATGTGTCTTACAAGTCCAACTTTCAGTTAAAGAGTGAAATTTGTTTGTAAATCTACTTGTGCACATCTAATAGAGTGAACTTTAAAATGCTTTACTTTCCCCTAAATGACTTATATTTTGAGACAAACCAGAGGATAAATACATCACTATTACTTGATTTGGTCATAGTTAGTGGCAGCTCCTTTAATGAAACATCATGTTATCTTGTTGTCTGTTCCAACAGCTTTATTTCCTAAGCTGTGAACCATAGTATGCTTTTACTTCTTAAGATAAATTGCTTTTATTAACCCAGTTTCATTTTTGGGACATGGTGTAGGTGTGTTGTTTATTCAACGTTTCATTGAAATGTGTGTTTTTGAAACTCACTACCTATGAATCATGAGGAGACCCCGAGAACTGATACCGTGTTTGTTAGATCAACTCATGTACATGCTGTGTATTGCAGGGGATGAGAAAGGCCATGCTTGTGTCATGTCTCAGAAGAGCTGCAAATGTCGATATAAACACTGACAAGGTTCAAACAAGTTAGAACCTTCTCACCTAGGAATTGCTTTGTAAGGTTTCTGGTTCCTTTGGGCTGTTTTATATTGCCAGTGAACCTTACTGCAGATAGGGCTGGTTCGTATTGCTTGTGCTTCTGTGCACAGCTGTGGTTGATTATCAGTAGTTTTACAGATGCCAGTGACTTATTTCTTATCTAAGTTCCTTCATCCTCTCCCCTAACCTGTAAGAAGTTTTGTACTGTTTTTCTCTTCTGTGGAAAACTTAAATAGCTATTTCCGGATAGCTGACGGTCCAGTCTTTTTGCAAGCACTCAAACCCATGTCTAGTCCTTTCTTCTTCCCAAAATACTGTATAGCATATTGGGGTAAATCTGCACATCTCAAAAATTAATTGAGAATTATGCATAACTGTTTGATTATGGGAGAGGAATTATTCAGGGGAATGCATGTGTATAATATGGTTTGTATCTTGTTTTGTAGCCATTTAAAGATCGCTGTGAATGGTTCTATGAACATCTGCACGCCGGGCAGCCAGATTCAGACATGGTGCACAGGCCTGTCAATGAAAATGACATACTTTTGGTTCACAGAGGTATTGTGTTCTAGATGGAATTAGTGTGGCTTTGAAAGACAATGAATGAAAATGAAAAAATTAATTGGTATTTTGTATTTAGATTCCATTTTTAGGAGTAGCTGTGAAGTTGTGTCTAAAGCAAACTGTGCAAAGTTAAAGCAGGGGATTGCTGTGAGATTTCATGGAGAAGAAGGCATGGTGGGTAAAAATGCATGGTTTTCTTTTATGGCATTTTCATATGGAAATACTAATTGTCATTCATAAGTGAGGTTTTGAGCTAAAGCCTACTTTAAAATTTAAAAGAAATATGTGGTTACTCAGCATAACTATTGAGTGAAAGTTTTGTGTACTAATATGTTTTATTCTCTTGACATGCAGGGACAGGGTGTGGTGCGTGAATGGTTTGATATCTTATCCAGTGAAATAGTTAACCCAGATTATGCCTTATTTACCCAGTCAGCTGATGGTATGTCTCTGCCCTCTTTTTTTTTTTTTTCCCCTAAGTTTAGGATGTCATTTTTTATAAAATCACTTTTATAATCCAAAAAATCTGTGTAGAGGCACAGATTATTATTTCATGAATGATAAAAGGAGAGGTTTGGGTCTGCCTGTTTGAAGTAGTCTTCTCCAAGGAGGCTAGAACAGGACTGTCTCCTGCCTGCATCTGGCTGGAGACATATGAAAGGAAGTAGATGTATTCTTGTCCTTCCTTTGAGCATGTTCACAAGTTGACAGAAGCAAAGCCCATTAGAGTGAGTAAAACATGTATATAGCAATACAGTAAGATGGAGGACCAAATTTAGCAGTTGGTAATTACCTTTTTGTTGATTATAATTATTTTAGAACAGTGCTTTGGAGAGTGGCTAAGCAGTATCATTGTAATAAGATGTCATTACATTCTAAGACATTTCTTTCTGACATCTTTTTTGTGTAAACAAAAAACCCTAAACAGACTTTCAAAACCCTGAGATAAAACTCTTGCAGTGTTTCCAGATGCTTAGTGTGTTTGATAAATAAAAGCTTAATAAAAAATAATAAAATTAATGGAACATGATAATATTTTTGTTTTGTAGGAACAACTTTCCAGCCGAACAGCAATTCTTCTGTAAATCCAGATCATTTGAACTACTTCCGTTTTGCAGGCCAGATCCTGGGGCTGGCTCTGAATCACAGGCAGCTGGTGAACATCTACTTCACAAGGTCATTCTACAAACATATTCTTGGTATGGTTTGATTAAAATCCTGCTTATTAGTCATAACAGTTGGCTGAGTAGTAAACCTTTTCCTTTTTTACTTTTGTGTATGTGTTAAAAGTGAAAGAGCCTTGGAAATTAATGTCTTGCTAGTCTTTTATGTACATCAGAGTCATAGCAATTCTTTGCACCACAGCTGTGAAATTTATTTACTCTTCTGCATAGTGTCATTCTTGAAAAATTAAAATAATTGTTCCCTAGTTAACTTAAGATAGACAAAGTTGAGAATGTTTGTGAACTCTGGCAAAAATCTGTTACACGTTCTTGATCATGTCTGAAGTTCTTCATTTGTGCAATGGTTTTTAAAAAGGTGAAGCCCTGCTGTTGAAAACCTCTCTGTCTACCTACTCCAACAAATACTACTTATTTCCCAAAACAGGGTTTCAGAACTAATGCAGGTTCATCCTGTCTCCTTAATGAGAGAAGTTAATTCATACACTTTTACTGTAGTATTCAAGAGGATTGGACAGACGTTTTTACAGAAATGTAACTTTTTTAGTAGGATAACCTCTGTTAGCTGGTGGTATCTGTGGTCTAGGGCTCTTCTTTAAGAACCTTTAAAAAAGTTAAAAAACTTTTCTTGAAAGAAGATGTGATTCCCTGTGCATTCTTGTTACTCATCCTAGTACATCAATTTATTTGCTACTGTATGCAGAATTTCCTTGGTGTTCAATCACTAATCTTTGCAAGTATAAGACAGCTTGATGGTTTTCTGTAATCGTTTTGTCTGCCTACAGTCTTCTTGTGATGTTTGCTGAGTGCAGGACAGATTAACTCATAACTTCAGGTTTGCTGAAGTTCAGAGAACACTTACAGTTCACTGAAGATGCAGGCTCAGTCATCTTTATCAAGATCTTTGCAGAGGAATGTATTTTATTCCTCTCTCTCAGTACTGCTTTCTGTGAGAGTGACTATGCTGGGCAAGAGCCAGTGGAGTACAGCCAGTCTGCAGCAGCACCATGTTGGCAATCCTTCTTCAGGCTCCCCTAGTCACTGATTTTCACACAGGAAAGTGCTTCTAAAGTAGAGGTATCATTGCATGGCACAATTTGGTGCTGATTTAAGCCTTGGCCTGTGACAGCAAGAGTGACATCAACAGTGAGTAGAAGAATCATGAATGATTTGGGTTTGAAGGGATCTTAGATACCTTGGGCAGGGACATCTTCCTCTAGACCAGGTTGCTCAAAGTCCTGTACAACTTGTTCTTGGAACACTTCCAGGAATGGGGCATCCACAACTTCTCTGGGCAACCTGTTCCAGTGCTTCATCTCCCCCACAGTAAAGAAATTCTTCCTAATATCTAATCTAAACTTACTGTCTTTGAGATTTAAACCATTCCCCCTTGTCCTGTCACTGCTTGCCTGTGTAAAAAGTCCCTCTCCAGCTCTTTTGTAGGCCTTCTGGTACTGGAAGGCTGCTTGAAGGTCTCCCTGGAGCTTTCTCTTTTCCAGGCTGAAACAAGTCCAACTGTCTAAGGCTTCAGTCTTCATAGGAGAGGTGCTCCAACCATCTGATCATCATTGTAGCCTCATCTGGACTTGCTCCAACAGGCCTATGTCCTTATGTTAGGGCCCCAGAGCTGGCTGCAGTACTCCAGATGGGGTCTCAGGAGTGTGAGGTAGAGGGGCAGAATCATTGCCTTTGACGTGCTGGCCATGCTGCTTTCCTTGCTATGGATAACACTCACAGGCTAATTCCCTTGTGATGTATTCACAAAAAAGAAAATCTTATTTTTCTGCTGTTCAGTGTTACCTTGAGAATAGTGAAGTGTTGTTCTTGTCACCTCTTTTGGAAATGACTGCTAATGATTCTGGGTTCCTTACTGGTTTTGGCTTGTGATGATATGCTTGATTGTTGGTTTCTGAATTGACAAGATGACCTATTACTTACTTTTTTCTTTTTTTTCCACTTTTCTAGAATAACTATTGCAAACCCAGCAGCAGTCATCAGTCTCTGTTAATAAGGTCTAACTGGTCTTAGTAAGGTCTTGTCATTCTAACATTCTTTTTTACAGGTATCCTGGAACTTTCTAGAGGTTTATACACATTAAACTTAAGGTCAAAATGCTCACAATTCTTTATCACTTCTTATTACTTATCAGAGACAAAGAACTGGAAAAATTGCACCTCCACTTCTAAAAGTAGTTGCTTTTTCTGCCTCAATCACTGTGATTTATTTAAACCTTTCCAAGGCCTTTTCCATGAACTTTGCACATCTCCTATCTTCTTGTTTAGGGAATCGGAGTTGCGCAGCAGTCGGTGCTCCTGAGCAGATTTGTTTTATTTTTGCTAGCTCTTGTTCATGTCAAATACAAGTTATCTAGTTATAGACATAGAAATTCCCTTCAGCTTCTTGTCAGGCCTTAAGTAAAGGAGTTTTGTGTTTCTTTACAGATATGGTTACCTTCCTGTTAACTTCCACCTTCAGCTTACAAAGACGGCAGATAAATTCTTAATTGTTCTATCTACTCTTACATTCCACTCTGTAATAGAAAGTAGTCCTTGAAATGGCATAAACAAAAGTGAAAATTAATTTCTGGGTCAGTGTATTTTGAACTGGAGGCCTTAAATCCTTGAATAATTAATAAGCTGGTCTCAGAACTTACCTGTAGTATCTCTTTGAAGTTCTTTGTTGCACGGAACATACCTGCTTCTCACAATTATGCTAAGATAGATTTCTCTTCAAACTACAGGGGCCTCAAGGGTATACAAGAGAAAGATAAATAGTATTTTGTGAGATTCAAATTTTTCATGATAAATCTGATGGAATTTTTTTATAACTGCCTGCTTGAGTCTATTCATTGGTAAAATATCTGTCAGTCAAATGACTGAGCTTAGTGCTTTGGTCTCACAACATGCTGACTGTGAGTGTACTCTCATCATAACATTTGTTGAGTTTCTTCTATAAAGGAGTCTCCGATTCCTACTTTTTGCTCTTCTTTTCCCACATTTTGTGTATATCCCTCAGAGACATCATTATTTCCACGTTTTGTGTGTCAAATGCACATATGCTTGCTAGTTAGCAAAAGTGAAAGTCCTCTGGAAACTGCTAGATGGCTGTTAGTTTTTTTTATTTTGAGAGAGGTGGCAGTGATATTTAATTAGTAAGTTATCCCTCTCTTAAGTGTTGCTTGATTTTATTTGAAAAACAATGCCTTACAGCTATGTACACACCATTTCAGTGCTTGTCAGCTCTTCCAGGGAAATACTGTAACATTTTTTTACACTTGGATGTTTTGCAGTGGCTGCTAACCTTTGAATTTTGTGTTTCTCTGGGGTACTGCATCCACAGTCCATAGTGTGCTAAGGCCTCTACTAATGGGCACCCTTATGACACTGCACAGTGCATGGAAGATGGTGAAGCAAGGACAGTACTTCCCAATAACTTGCTTTTCTCTAAACCTACTGCTACCCTCACCCCCTGCTTCTTTTCCCAGATATTGTATCTGTCTTGGTAGCGTTGAAATATCTATCATGCCAGAGTTAAAATAATCAAGATCTGCTTTCTTGTGAAGAGGGTAGCTCTCTTGCATAAACTAGGGACTGCTTGTTCTGGGCCCATTTGCTCATATGTGCTTGAGTGCCATGCCTGTGAAGGAGTTTGTAAATAGGCACTTTCTGTACCTGGCTAAAAGTCAGACTTCTAGCAACTCTCCTTTTATTTTTTCTAATAATGACTTGCAAGTTCAGTTTGAAATGTAAAATTCCTATAACAATAATTTTTAACTGTATAATAGATCTCATTTCATATATGATTAAAAAGAAGAACACTAAAGAGTAATAGAGTTTTCTGGGTACAGGAAGGTTGTCTTCCCCCTCACCCCCTAAGTAATGCTCTGGGGGAAAAGATACTGTTATAGAGAAATATGGTATTTGCATTTCTAAAATTTAGGTAGAAAACTTTAAGACTTTGTAGGAAACATTTAACGTTTGGTGTTCAGAATGAGTAGATGCTTTTACTGAAATCCATTAGTGAACTAAAATGGTGCAAATTGGTTTTTCCTGAGTGGTATGTCATTTGCTTCACTAGGAGGAAAAACATACGGAGGAAACTTGATTCTGTTGTATTTTAAAAATACAGTGTGCACAGTTCTTCTGTAGTTAGCAACAGTGCATCCCTTTTTCTCTTTCCTATTACTGCATTATTCTGGTTTCTCTCTAGAGGGCAATCTTCTACCATGTATTAAGTCAGAACCCTTTTTGCTTTTTCCTATTTATTTGAGCAGTTTTTTCTCTTCGTTTGTTTTTTTTTCCTAGGTATACCTGTAAATTATCAGGATGTAGCATCTATTGATCCAGAGTATGCAAAAAACTTGCAGTGGATTTTAGATAATGATATCAGTGATCTGGGTTTAGAGCTGACCTTCTCTGTTGAGACTGATGTGTTTGGAGCAATGGAAGAAGTGCCATTGAAGCCAGGGGGTGCAAGTATACTTGTTACACAGGAAAACAAGGTGAGTGTACAGGTTTATTCAGAAGATGGTAGTATAGTACAAGCCATTGGACTGACTTTCTGAATAACTGGAAGGATGAACGGTATACCTGTTTTGGAGGAAATACAAAAAAATTGCAGTTGCCAACACTCTTTCCTCTTTTTCTAAGTTAGCATGTTACAGAAATAGTATTAAAAATTTTTAAACAAGTTCAGATTAGAGGTTCTTCTTTCTGACAGAACTGTGGAAGGAAAATAGGATCAATTTAAATGAAGGATTTATTTTAAAAGTTACAAATATTCCTGAAGTTAAGTCTTGGGTATATATACCAAGGAAGCAGAACAGTAGCAATTGCTAAACATAAAATTATAGGTAATGTTGCAAAGTGTGCTACCTGCTAGGCTGGTCTATAGCACTATATTGCTCTAATTAAAATGCAGATAATGGACAGAGTAAAAGTCTACAGGGACATTTTTAATGTGTATGGAAATAACCTACTTTTAAAATTTACTTTATTAATAGCAGGTTGAAAAGCCCTCGATTCCTCTGCAGCATTAATTCAAAAAAAAAGAAATACGGGAAAACACAGCCAGATTTTGAAGATCGTCTAGAAATTATGATAAGCACAAGTCTAATTGAATCCTGCAGTTACTGACTAAATAGTTCTGAGTAACTGCAGGAGGGTCATGAGTAGACCTGTAGTTTTTTATAACATTGACTCTTGGTCCTGACGTCTGCTTTGTGTTCTGATTTTTATTCATATTGGGCTGGCCGAGCCTGTTCTCTGTGCTCGGTAAGGATTTGGCTTCAGGAGTGGTGCAGCAGCTGCTGCACCGGGGAGCAACCGCTTGGTGTCAGCCTTTGTTGCAAGGACGTTGCAGTTTGTGTTGGAGCAATTGGCACTAGATTCTTGTAGCCTCAATCCTCATTTTCATTAAGGCAGAGTGTCATTCCAGTAGCAGGAATACATGTTATTAGGCTGATTCTGCACTGATTCCTGCAATACAGTCATTTGTGAAAGAATACAGATTGTAAAAGAAGTCTAATTGTGAAGGTAGAGGTTGCTTAATTTCTTTATTATCTGTTGGAGAAAGCAAGAATGTTGATTCTTGTGTCTGGTCAGTGTTAGCTTCTCAGTATATAAAAAAGTTGTATTTAACATAAATTGTAGTTTCATAACACCTATTTAAAACCTGTTTTCAACTAGCATAAAATTAGAAGTTTGTCCACATGAGGGTACTACCCATTAGCAGCATTATTTGCTCTCTTAATTTGAGAGCTGGGGCACAGTCTAAAAAGGGTGATTGAAAATGTGTAGAGGAGATGCCTCCATTCTACTCATCAAGCCTTCGTCAGCATGACAGGAGGGGACTAGAGTTGGTGTAGCTTTAATTTGAAAGGTACTAAGAAAGAGGTGCTCTAGTGGTAGCTTTGAGACTATTAATATTAATGCATTTTTTGAATTTGAAGTTGCAAAATATGAAGTCAAAAAACATCTGTAAGATGGCACAGTTTTGTTCACTGGCAAAGTTATTGACAATGGCCAAGTTGTTGAAAATTGGAGATGTGTATTTTAGTGATTTTGGGGGATTTTTTTCCAGTTCGTTTAATGTAACATAGTTTTGCAGTATGTTTTAGCTTAGCTGTTCTATCAGTTTAAATAGGAATGTGTCTACTTTATAAACAAAAATATCTTTTTCTCCTGCACGTGATATCTTTTTTTTTTCCACCTTTACCCAAGGAATAATAGATCACTGTTTAAAACTCATTGTATTTATTATACCTCTGGGAGAAGAAAATCCAACTTCTAAAAGAATTTGCTGTGTATGCACACTAGCAGATTACCTGTTAAAATTAAATTATGAATGAATCTTTATCCCTTAAAAAACCTAAACAACAAACACACAAAAAATCCCCTGTGCCAAAACCAGAATAAAACACACCCTTACCCCTCCCTGCACAGAAACCACCCAAACAGTCCCTTTCTCTCATTGAAAACTGAAACAGAGTAAATGCACTACTAGTAAGAGCTATTTGTAAAGTGTTATTTTCTTTGAATGGGGTAATTTTCTTTTTTTATATCAGCTGTGTAATAGGTGAATGGTTCTGGGACAATTAGATGATGCAAATATTCATGTCTTGCAATTGCTGTGTCCATGTAGCCCAGCTGAAATACAGTTATAGCTTGGTTCAAATGCCTTTTGTCATGGTAATGGAGAGACTTCAAAGGAAAAAGCCAGGCTTTGTCCTGAATTTTTCTTTGCTCTTTGCTGTGTATCATTTAGCAGCTTTCTACTTTTTAGGAAAAAAATAAAATCAGGCATAGTCAAGGTTTGACTTTATGTTATAATAAAGAATGGTGCAGATTTCCACAATCCTATGGCTTTTTGAGTCCTCCCAGAACCTGTCTGTGAGCTGGCCATTCTATTTGGCAGTAAAATAGTAGGTTTTTTTTTTTCCAGGAAGCTTTAAAATGGAGCTGCTCTCTGAATCTGAAAATCATCATAACCATTGATCCTTGTCTCACAGTATGTGGGATTGTGAAATCGAGGAAGCGTGATCTCTGCTTTATTTACCTCAAAGTAAAATACAGAACAACCCCTCACTCAAACTAGACTTTGTCGTTATATTTGTGACGCCCATCTAATGTGTGTTCAATCAAATCTCCCTTCCTTAAAGAAGCCTGGGTCATAACTTTATGTACTATGTAGTAGATCTGAAATAATGTAGGTATTTCTGTTTTGTAATGTGCTCCTAAGGCTTCAGAGGGGGAAAAAAATATACATGAAGTGCACAGAAAGCAAAACAAATTGACCAGGTTGTTTACTGACATGTATTATGTAAATTCTGTGCTACAGGTCTTTCATCATGCGCCAGTGCTGATAGCCAGGATGCTTGGCTGTTCCAGCCTATTTTAAACATTTCTTACTACACCTAAACTACAGCAACTGCTTTCTCTCATAATTAAAGTGTTCAATGTAGTATTTTTGTCATGCATAAAATAAGTAATTTTTTTTTAAAATGGATTTTTCAAAATAAAGTTGTGAATTTTTCTTTCTGCAGCCGTGTTTTTCTGGGTAGCCTAGTTTACGTAAGAACAGTTTAAGAGATGTAAAACAAGCATTTCTGATTGTTGAAAACAACCAGTGTTAACATTATTTTGAATCCTGATATTGCAAAAATTTCTGATTTCTTCTGTATTCACAGACTGACTTTTGTCTAGTGCAGTTAATCTCCTTTGGCTGCCCCTCAGTCCTCAGAGAAGGCAGCTGTCTTCAGCTCCACTGGTAGTAGAAACAACCTGGAGAGATTAGTAGACTGAAACTAGATTTTTGGGACCAATACTGCAGTTGAAGATATTATTAAGTCATGTTCTTCATCTTCAGAGTACTTCACAAATTAATTGTTCTCTCAATCTAATAAAATGGTGATAATGCATTTAAAAGTATCTTTCAACTGCAAACAACTACTCTGTACATCTGTGAATGTAAGGAGCTGTGTTTAAAAAGTATTCTTCTGTTTTGAAATGTTTCATACTTCATTCTCTTTTTCTGAAAGGGAGGAAAGGAAAAATGCTTGGTTGCTTTTGTGCAGGTTCAGAACATAAAAGTTTAGGTTGAAATATTTTAAAATTAAAAATCAAAGTAGTATTTTCATAAGATTGTTCTCTTGAAGGAAGCTGATAGTTGATATGGTTTGATTGGGAGATACATTTAATGATTCTCTTATTAAAAGTCATGATTATGAAGTCAAAACATTTCTGTAAACAGAGTACCTAAATAATCTAGGAATAAATTTTGTTTTCAAGTAGGAAACTATTTTCTTGAGTAAAGAAACTTTATTAAACTTGTGTAATTTGGTCAGGTTAGATGAGATGTATTTATAGAATTTTAATGTAGTCACTTTTCCCTTCTAAAAGGCACTTGTCTCCTTCTAAAAGCCTTCTTCCATTAACGCCTCCTAGGCTTCTGTGTTCTTAACAAAGGCAAAGTTCTGGTGGATTCCTTTTCTGGCTGGCATCTTTTAAAGGGAAAGGAGCCCCCAGATCTCTAAAGCATGTTATAGTCTATTCCCTGGCTATGATGGAAGTTGTTTTCTGGTGTTTTTCTTTTTTAAAAACTAAGGTGATTTAGTTTTTAAATCACCTTAAAAACCTTCTTAAAAAAATTGAAATTCTTATTAAGACTAATAAACTGTGCAGGCTTTATTATGTATTATTTTAGGCTTCCAGAGGTGGGGGAGAAGCAGGAAGCTTTTTGTCTCACAAATATTCCTTCAGAAGTTAGCCCTTTTTCCTGAGTAATGTCAGTTTGCTTAAATAGAGTATTTTTGCTTACAAACATTGGTGTGTTTATGCCCTTAACTGAGCTTAATGGAAGTGGTATAGATATGGGCATGACAAATTAAGTTTTGTTTACTTCCTTTATCCTATTCTGAGTCCCTGTTTTTTTTACTGGTTTGTGTAACAATTCAAACTCTTCTGTTTTGGAGTTGTCTTAGGAAGGAAGGCAGAAGAGCAGAAGGGACTTATTCTGGTTGCTTCCATGTGAAAAATGCATAGGGACTCTTCCTACCTTACAGTGGAAGAGATTTGTAATGCATTGAGGATTGCATTTGTGTGTGTGAGTTTGTTTGAGCACTGTGTGGTTTTGCTGGAGTCTATCTTAATATTGTTTTCTATGTTGCAGGCTGAGTATGTCCAGCTTGTGACTGAGCTCAGAATGACAAGAGCCATTCAGCCTCAGATAAATGCCTTTTTACAAGGCTTCCATATGTTCATTCCACCATCTTTGATCCAACTTTTTGATGAATATGAACTGGTAAGCTGAAATGCCTATGTATTTTTAAATGCTTTGTTCAGCATATTTCATCAGCAGTGGAAATGATGTAGAAGTAAAGCTCAGTAACCACAAAATAAAGATTTTGTAGCTTTCACATTGGCTTTGTTTCCTGGGCATCTGTCAGTGGGGATCTCATTATGTGTATTCCTGCTTTTTCTAGTTACTCAGGATTACCATCTTCCTGAAACTTTACATGGCAATAATAAATGCCTTAAATTGTAATTTCAGTATGGAATCAGCATGTTGTGGCCTTTAATTCATTGCATATTTTCCTTGAGGAGGACAGAAATCCTATAAGAGTAAGGAGATGCTGTGTATTGTCTTTACTTTTTCCGAGTCACAGTGTCAAATTCCAGTAAATATTTGTTGGTGGTTTGATCTTCTGTAACCAACACATCTCAGATTTTCTCTGAAGCCATGGCAAGACTCAGAGGTTTTTTCTTTTAGGTTCTTTGGCAACAATTTTTCTCTCTTGCTAGTGTATACTTAAATTAAACAGATCATGTGAAGTTATCTGAATTCAAGAATCTTCATGTATTAAAATTTAGTCGTGGGTTCCATAAGGTTGCAATAAACTGAAACACTGTAAGCTTTCTACTTCTTAAAATATTGCTTCTTATAATAGCATAAACTCTTGAAACAGGTGGTTAGTCAGGAGGACTAATCACAATCTTTGTGCTTCTCCTGAAGGAGCTTTTGTTGTCTGGTATGCCAGAAATTGATGTGAATGACTGGTTAAAAAATACAGAATATACCAGTGGCTATGAGAGAGGAGATCAAGTTATTCAGGTAAAATTATTTATTTGTTTGGTTTTTTGTTTTTTTCTTTTTTTAAATAATGTAGACTATTTAATCCAAAAAATGTGGTTTTGTTGTTGTCATTATCTGTATGTGTTTGTGGAAGCTTATTTTGGCTGCAATTTGTGGAGGTTTTTTTATACTATATTTCGACATTAAGTAACTTAATTATGTATGAATTTGGTACAAAAAATCCACAATTTAAGTAGCAAACTTACATATATTCCATTTATTGTTTTATCAGTATATTTTCAAGTACTACAAGTATTTAATGGAAAATACAAACTAACGTTTTTTTGTCATTTAGTGGTTCTGGGACGTGGTGGAAGAACTAACTCAGGAAGAGAGGGTATTACTATTACAGTTTGTTACTGGCAGGTAAGAGACTCTTCTGTAAGAACAAATACATTGTCTAGATATTCTGAAATAAGACAAGAGATTTGAGAGACCATGAAAGATCATCTAGAAACTGTTTTGCATACTGGTTGTTCTATACGTTGATGGAAGTAGACAAAGCGTGTGTTAATACTTTTGCTGTCTCTGTTGCCTGAAAAATGATTGATTATGTATTTATTATACTTGACCACTTTGCAAAAGGCCTTTGTTGCTGTCCAGGCTGTTCTTGACAAGGCCATAGTGAATTTAAATGAGCTTTATGTTCTTTTTCCTGTTGCATGTTTATGTGACTCTTGGCTTTTCTAGCCATCAGCTGAGGCTGTAATATATGAGATAAGTAGGTATCACTTCAGTCAGTGTACACGGAATATCCGTCTCCTCAGGCTGAGTTGAATTTAACATTAGTGCAGTGTGTCAAGATAAGTAAAGATGTAACCTTATGGAAGACTATCTGCTTTATAAAGGTTTTGTGTCCTAAATTCTATTTGTTCTCTAGGGAAAGCCACTTTTATTTCCCTTATAGTTTGGGGGCAGTGAGGGAATGTTTTAGCAATAAATGCCCCTGAAAGCTGGGTGAGTTGCTGAGCTTGTGGGTACAGACATTTCACAAAGTGGATTCATAGACATAAGTGTGACACCTGAGTCGTGCAATCCAGTCTTTTTCTGGTAGCAGGCAGAGATCACAGCATCTTCTTTGTTTGATGTTCCCTTAATATTCTAGGATTAGTAGAGTAGCTGACCTTTTGTGTATAAGTTTTGTGGTTAAGCAAAGATAAAATACAAATTAAGATCATCAAAACTACCTTTTATATTAAGGAATTTCACAGCCACGGACGTATCATCAAATGGCCTGGTCTCCAAATTCTATTAGTTTCACTTGATTTATTATGAATTTCCTTGGTTTTAGGGATCATGGACGATTTAAGAAGCTAGTTGTATGCACATTGATCTTTTTGTCCTCTGAAGAAATGATTCCTGAAGTTGTAACTGCACATGTGTGGCATGTCAACTGCTGGTCTTTCATTTTTAGTGGACTGGTCCATTTCTAAATCTAGACAGCAAATAAGGATCTTTAAAATGTAAGGTCATGTTTCAAACACTTCTTAAAACATTCCAAATGATACTGAAGTGGCATTCAGTATTTTCATGGCATTTGGGATAATCTACTGGATTCTAAGAGACGCTTTCTATCAAGTAAACAGTTACACTGTCTGATTAATAGGTGCATCAGCATCATTCGTTTTGGTCACAAATCACCTACTGTCTTGTTCTTACCCAGTTTCTTGTTAGTAGGAAAGAAATTTTTGGTGTGACTTTAAGAACTCTGGTCTAGAATTTAAAAACAATCTGCTTAGGATTTTTTTCCCTGTATCACCTAGGAGGAACCCTTTGTTTTTTCTTCAGTGTTTGAAATGCAATAGATGTATTTTTCCATAAATATTTCATTTTTGAAAGTTACCTCTAATAGTGATATGCAGCTGGCATTTTTGCACATAAGTCCCCAGACAGTCCTACTTTCTTTTAAATGGAAGGTTTAGATGCTGACTTTCCTGTGAGCCTAGTACAGTAGTTGGCTGATATCTTAAGTAAAATTTTACATTAAAAATATACCTGATTTCAAACTATGATGTTTTTCTGGCCTTAGTGAAGAATTTGTTTCTATGGGTGCTAGTTGGCAGGCTACATTCAAAAGTCTTTTTTAAAATCCATTTCCCTTTAATATCTTCTGTACATTCACTTACTTGATTTTTTTGTGCGTCTGTGAAGTTCTTTCCAATCAAATACTATGAAATTAATCTAGTGAATTAAATAAAATAGATTTATGATTATGTCTTCAGTGTTGCTCTGACATCTCTAAATATTTCTTAAACTTTTCATTTTGTCTGTTTCGGCCACTTTTACATCTCTTTCTCTTATGAAGTCTTGCTTTGGCAGTTTCAGTGGAGATAACATTGCATTTGTCATTAATACCAATTTTGAGACATCTTTTAATAGTAATTGTCATGAGTCAAGTTTGAACATATTTGGAGGTCTTAGCACACTCAAGAAAAAGCCTAAATGTTTTTGTGGCTCTTGTTGGGGATCTGAAAGTTCACTTATGATGCCATTTATTCTTTCTCAGCTAACAGCTGCTCGAGATGATATTGCCAATTCTACAAGCTTTTCTTATTTTTCCTCCTCTTGATCTGTTTGGTATTTATAATAGTATTTGGCTAATTTTTTGCTAACTCTCTACTGGCAACTTCTGATGGGGTTTTTAGTGAACAGTTGGAAGGAAGTGTTTACAGCTTGATAGATTCTAAATGATAAATTCTACTTTATTTGAATTCTACAATTGCAAAGATGGTATAGACCTTCTTTGGGGACTGTAGTTTTTGTGGAGCAATAAGCAATATGCTTATGCTCTTTTAAGGAAAATTCAGAATAGTTGTGAAATGTGAAAGATATATGTGTCTACTGTCATATAAGAATAAGAAAAAAAAAACATAAGGAAACAAGCTTAAAATCTCTTCTACAGTGTTTTCATTCCAAGCAAATTTATGCAAAACTTGTCAGTGGAAAAATAGGTAGAAAAGTAATGATTCAGATGTAAATGTAGACATTTCCAAAGCTATGAAATTATATTGTTGCTCTTGCATGCAGCTATTGTGATATTTCTTGCATCTATTTGGAAGGTTTTCTTTATTCTATTGGCAGGGTTTTCTTGGAGAGAAAACTCATTCTTGGAGGCACAAGTTGGCAGCAATCTCTTCCTTTTAAATGTTCAAAGCCTTGACCATGCTTTATGATTTTGACCTGTTATATGGAAAGTATTATAGTAAGTTACATTGAAAAAACTTTTAGATAGTGTGTCAGAACCCATCCCCATATGAGCCACCAATTGTTGGTGTCGGTGCTTGGCACCAGTGACATGACAGTGGATGGGAACTGACTGTCACCATTAGTTTATTATCTTACTGTAAGACTTTCATACCTTCTCTCTGTGAGTTCTCATGGGCAGGTCCTCGCAACTCTGACTCCTTCTCTCTCTCTTCTGCACGGCTGGCTGACTTCTACCTGTCCCTATCATAACTGCCTGACCCCTTCTGTCCCTAGTAGCACATACTAACCCTTACTGTCCCTAACACAACCACCCAACCCTAGGTCATCACAGCAACACAGCCAGCTGATTCCAGCTGCCTGACTCTCCTCTCAACTAGCTGACCCACTCTTTTATAACACCCATCCTTATTGGACCATCCTTATTGGACACAACTGCACCCTATTAAGGGCAGGCCTTATTGGACATAGTTGTGACCTATTAAAGGCAAAGCTGTTCCTACTCTTTGGTAATTAGTACAGCTGCAACTCTTCAGGGGTAAGATTGCCTTCAGCACTATCTCTATTTTCCTACAATCCATCCTCCCACAATAGTGGACTGAAAGAAATTTTCAGCAGTTTTGCAGAGCATTGCTCTGCAACAGAGCATTGCTCTGTTTTATTGCTGATTTGAATGTGAGATGTTTATCAGAGGGGAGAAAAAAAAGTCATTGCAGGGGAGGCAAGACTGTATTGGAATGTGAGCCAGAACCATTGTATAAGAGTACTGATGTACCATCTTTACTGCTGTTCTGAATTGTTGCTGTAAGCACAATTCCATTTGTATCAAAAATAATATGCTGCAAATAATCAGCACTTCTCCCCATAGTGGTTACTTTGTGTAGCAATGTTAGAACTATATGCTCAACATTGCTGTTGTTAAGCTGGGTAATACAGATTTATGTGTTGGATACTACAGCTAGTTCTAAAAGGTATGTTTAAAAGGTATTACTGTGAATTGTGTCCCAGCTCCATCACATTCAACAGCAGCAACCATTGCACTTGTGCATTTTTGCCAGGTAGTTTTACTGTGAGTGGAAACATTACTTCTTCTCTTACACTTGCTTCTGGCTTTTACAGTCACTTGATTTGGTGAATATGGGAGCACTGTTTTTAGCATAGTTACCTGTAATCCAGAATTCTAACAGCTGTTACATATTTTTGGAAAGCTTATTTTGTTTTGTCAGAGTCTTTCTTTGCTAGCTACAAAATCACAGAATAGCTGAGATTGAAAGGGACCTCTGGAGATTAAGACTTTCACAGAATATTCGGAGTTGAAAGGGATGCACAAGGATCATCAGGTGCAACTCTTAAGTGAATGGCTCATACAGGGATCAACCTTGGCATTATTAGTACCATGCTCTAATCAACTGATGTAATCTCATTGTCTAGTCCAACATGGTGTTCAGAGCAGGGTCAGCTACAGCTGGATGCTCAAGATCTTGTCCAGACAGGTTTTGACTGTCTCTTGGAATGCTGACCTCTCAGCTCCTCTGGGCAACTAGTACTAGTGTTTGACCACCTCACAGTAAAAAAGTGTTCTTATGTTTAAATGGAAATGTCTTAGACTTCAATTTGTGCCAGTTGCCTCCTGTACTGTAACTGGGGGCCACTGCTTCATCTTATTTATTCCTTCCTTCAAGTATTTATACACATGGATCAGATTACCCTGAGCTTTCACTTCTCCAGGCTGAACAGTCCCAGCTCGCTTTTGTCTTGTGTCAGGTGCTCCAATCCCACACAGTCTTTGTGGCCCTTCAGTCAGCTTGCTGCATTATGTCCCTGTCACTCCTGTAGTGGGGAGCTTGGAGCTGAATATTTCTCCCCAGGTACAGAGAAAGGATAATCACACTCTCCCTGCTGGTGGCATTGTTCCTAATGCATTCAACTTCCTTTATCCTTTCATTATAGTGGAGTTTGGGGCGGAGGTTGAGGTTTTTTTGGATGCAAGGGCTCTGGTAGCAAGATGTCGTCTTGTAGTGTATGTCAGCTTAAGTTGATACTATGAAAATATCTGAATATCTGAATTTTATTCTATTTGTTAGTTTCTAATGACAGAGAGGGAGTCTGAACAATGAGCTGTTGCACATTTACACCTGGAGTAATCTTTGAATAATATGTTGGTAAAGGGAAAAAAAGAGTAATATGATTAAGTGAGATTGCATTCCTGAAGATGCTAGTGATTTTTTAGTGTGTTCTAGTTTTGCCATGGTTTGTCACTGGGCTATAGTGTGACTGATGTAATTGTTTTATTAGTTACTTGAAATATTTGGTCTGAAGTAGTAAATGAAGAGACATGTCAAGGACACTTTTGTCATTTGTCCCACAGATAGTAATCAGAGAATAAACTGTTTTGTGATGTAGCTTAAACTTTAAACATAAATAGACATTTTTGTCTTAACTGAGATAACACCACAATATAAGAAGGATATAAATCTGTTAGAAAGCATCCAAAGAGGCCATGAAGATGGTGAAGGGCCTTGAAGGGAAGCTGTATGAGGAGCGGCTGAGGACTCTTGGTCTGTTCAGTTTGGAGAAGAGGAGACTGAGAGGGGACCTTGGAGACCTACAGCTTCCTCAGGAGGGGAAGTGGAGCAGCAGGCACTGATCTCTTCTCTGGTGACCAGAGACAGGACTCAAGGGAATGATGTGAAGCTGTGTCAGGGAGGTTTAGGTTGGATGTTAGGGAAAGGCTCTTCCCCCAGAAGGTGGCTGGGCACAGGAACAGGCTCCCTAGGGAAGTGGTCACAGCACCAGCCTGACAGAGTTCAAGAAGGGTTTGGACAATTCTCTCAGGCACATGGTGTGGTCCCTGCAGAGTTAGGAGTCAGATTTCAGTCCCTGTGGGTCCTTTCCACCTCAGAATATTCTGATTCTGTGGATGTTCTGCTCCAAAAGCTGGTTATAGAAATGAGTTCTTCTTGCAGGCAGAATTATCTTAAATGTCAGTCAAACAATATGATGCCTGTTGTCAGTGGACTAATGTGTTACTCGGTCTTGTAATTAAAGGCTTTTAAACAATGAGAATTTTGATATCAGTGAGAAAAAGGGAACTTTAGTAAAAGTATTAGTAACCATCAAATTATCCTAAATAAGAGAGATTTCCTGTGTAAAGATTACATTTTTTTTGCCTTATAACATTATTGCAGTGTTCTAATTTCTGTACATTTTCTCAGTTCCAGGGTGCCTCATGGTGGCTTTGCCCATATAATGGGCGGCAGCGGATTGCAAAATTTTACAATTGCTGCTGTGCCATATACTGCAAATCTTTTACCAACATCAAGCACATGGTATGTTAACTATTCTCATTAAAATATCTTAAAACCAGGGCTTTTTCATGTCAGTCACAGTCAGAAGTACAGTTCTTTAGAATATTAAAAGGTCAAAAAAATTTAAACAGTTTCTTCAGTATTCACTCTCCAACATGAAAGTGGTGCGTTTATCCCAAATGATGTTACATCATGTTTGCAACTTGAATTTGTCTAATTAAAGTTAGTGAAATTAATAAAGGAGTATTAAAGTTAAATTACTGTATTATAACTTACTGAAGTGAAAAAAACCAACTTAATTTCTTACAATATATTCAAATGGTCAGTGGTACTGTAAGTCTGCACAGGCTTGTTTTCTTCCATACATGTGATCTCTTCAAGGTTTTTAATCAGATATCTTTACTGTTGAGCTTTTTCCTGAACTGTGGTGTCCTTTTTTTTTTTTTCTTTCCAGTATCAACATGCTGAAGTTACCTGAGTACCCAAGTAAAGAAATCCTGAAAGACAGGCTTCTTGTGGCATTGCACTGTGGAAGCTATGGTTACACAATGGCATAATGAAGTCTAGAAAACCCATCTGACTGTTAATGTGCAATTTTGAGTGGCAGAAGTAATTTTGGAAATTGTCAATAGAAAAGCATCTTAGATGCTGCAGCCCATTGGCAGAGTTGGGCTTCAGAGCAGCATCATCAGCTTTCCATTATTGTGTTGTCAAGGTAGCTCTGATACCATCATAACAAATTTCTCAGTATGCTGTATTTTCATTTTTTTAAATTACAGATCTGTATGGAAATCAGTTTACATGCTTTTCATTATTATTTCAATCTGAGAAAGTTTGCCAGAATCTCTTTCCACAGTTTACATTTGATTTCCAACTATGTGGTTAAATGTCATTTGCATTGCAGTTTACTTTGCACTCAGATGGAATACTGCAAATGAAAAGAGTTGTACTTTATGCCTTGTTGCATGTGAAAGTGCCATTTATTTTTGCAGACCACTACAGAAAGTTCAGTTGGAATATTGTACAGTAAGATAGAGCTGATGTATTTTCCATTTCTTTGCAGAAAGAAACAGAAAGAAAATTTTATAACTTTTTAGTATTCTAATGTATATAATATGTAAAGATTAGACTGTTATGACTGGAAAAAACCAACAGATTGAGTTTATCTGGTTTATATTAGAATTTACACTATATTCTACTAAATATTTAAAGTATTTGTGACTTTATAGTCAACTTGCAGTTTAGAATTTGTAAATATTGTTTAAGATCTATATCCATTGTTTGAATGCCTTTACTCTTTCCTTGATATAATTGTATGTTCAAAAGGTATTAATTAAATTTTAATATTTTAACCAGAATCGGAATGTGACAAATTTTTGTGTTTCTGTGGGCAGATTATTCTTTTTTCTACCAGGATTTTATTAATCTTTCTATAATTTAAATTGTCATGGAACCAGTATTTGAGGAGTCATTGTCAAAGTGTATGGATGGACATAAAAAAATGCACAAGGGAGTAAATTGAGCTTATGAGGTTAACTGACAAAATTATGATAATTAGAATCTCATGTCAAAAATTTATACAGAATTATTTATTGCTGGTTTTTTTCAGATTTTATTTATTTTAATCTAAGGCATACATAACTTCTCTGGGGGAGTGAGAGAGAAATCCATGGATCATCTTGCCACAGTAATTTTCTTCTGGACTAAGCTTTATACATGAACTTATTAGCTTCATTTCCTTTTTGGTTCCGTTTGTGCACGTGTTGTATAAATGTTGGTTTAAATTCTGAGACAGAGTCTGTGGCTGCAACATGAGGAGAATACCAGTTTTAGGTAGTGGAAAGAGCAGACACTTCTAGCAGAACAGTCCAGGAAAGGCTGCTTGATTGTTGCTTTTAGGAAAGGGAATGAGATCTTGAAATCAGACAACAAAGTCTAACAAACGCTCTGGAAAGGAGATATGACCAAAAAAAGTGCAATTGGAAAAAACCCGAAAGTTTGGAAATGGAGTGACTATAACCAAATGGACTGAGATGAAATGCGGGGCAGTGAAAAGGACCAAAACTTGGCAAAATTACTCCAATTAAAATCCTGAAATCAGGGAAGAAGGGTAAACAAAGAGAGAGTAGAAGAAACTAAAGAATTGAAATGTTAAGAAAAAAAAGGAAAAAAGTCCAAAAACCAAGTGAAAACAATAAAAGTGAATGGGATGAGAAATGGAAATGGACCAAAGCTTGCCTAATNCCTGAAATCAGGGAAGAAGGGTAAACAAAGAGAGAGTAGAAGAAACTAAAGAATTGAAATGTTAAGAAAAAAAAAGGAAAAAAGTCCAAAAACCAAGTGAAAACAATAAAAGTGAATGGGATGAGAAATGGAAATGGACCAAAGCTTGCCTAATTAATCCTCATTGAAATCACAAGATTTCATTCCCTTTCCTGAAAGGAAATGGGGAGGTGCTGTTCTTCTCTGGCATGCTTGAGGAAGCTTAGGCTATTTGAATAGGTTAGATGGTTGAGGATGTGTGGGGTTTTAACATTTAAGCCCAGTTGCTTTGGATCCTTCAGTTTAGCAAAAGTATTTTGCTTTCTTGCACAGCTGGGCTGTGCTTGGTTCCCTTGTTCTCTTGCTTATTTTATTATGTGCTTCTGCAAGGTACATTGATAGAGGACAGTGTTTTGAGCAGTACAAGGTATTTGTCAGGTATTGGGTATTTGTTTTCTTTATGTAAACTGGGATTTTTGTCTTTATCTAAGGTTTTACTGTAAATAATGTTGTTCGTTAACTGCTATGCAATCTGTGCTTTTTTTTCCCCTTTCACATGTTTTATTTACAGTAATATACAACAGTCAGGAAGCCAAAACATTGCATGCTCCTGCAGTGTTCAAAATAAGTCATACTGCAAGATTGAATGAAGACAAAAAAAGAAATTTTTTTTCTTCCCACTTCTATATTATAGTGTAGGTGACAACAAGCTGAGTTTGGTCTCAAACAGTTCACCTAACATGCTTGGTAGCTGGTTTTGAAATGTAAAAGAGAGCAGAATTCTAATGTTCTCAGTTTCCTATGACAGATCTCCCTGTTACAGCCTCACAATGGTAAAGCAAATTATTCTTGTTGCCTCTGTGCCCCACGTTAGTCATGTCCCTTATGATGTATCTTGTAGGATTTCTTGTAATGTGTGCACTACTTACCCCCCTAACAGATTAGAATTAAATTCCTCTAAAATCCTCCTGTAATAAGAAAGCATGATGTAAATATTTAGATAATGGGAAGAGAGCTGTTGATACTGGACTCTTGGTATAATATCAACCTTGTCATTGCTTGCTTTGAACAGGGTTTTTTCCTGCTGAAACTGAACAGTGCTGTTGACTGAAGCTGACCATGTGAAGTTAGCAGGATTTAATTACTGCATTGAAAGACTGCTTTTTAGGACACCTGTGCTGTATTAGCAACAGGGTATGAAAAGCCTGTTGAGAAACTATAACTTAATATAGCTTATAGTTTAGAATGGTTGGTTTATATTTGTTCTCTCCCACTGTGCCAGAACAAGGCAGGGTGAGTATTTTATCTTGGAAAGAACAGAACAGCTGTCTTGTCAGATCATAGATCATGAGTGCTCATTAGCTTTTATTATCTTTATGAAATGTTAGATAGCAAAGCCTAGTTTTTGATGCTTGAAAATGTATCGTGCATCTAATGTTGCAAAACCATTAAAACCATAAACTGTGAAATGCAGCTTAATGACTTCTACTGTATGTTCTGTAGTCAAATAAGATTGAAAATGAATGAGAGGAAGATGGTGGTTGGCCTGAATTTTCCATATACTTGGAGACTTTCACGTGCACAGTAGGAAAAAATGTTAGGATCACCTGTGCTTCAGAAATTATGGGCAAGTCAGTAGTTTATGCAGCTATTATTATTACTGAGAATTTTTAGCATGTCCGTAGAAGAGCATTTGTCTAGTTAAGAGGTAAAATCAGCAAACTACTAAACTGATGCTAAGAACTAAAGCTTTAAATCAATTAGATTAAACCTCCTCAGGGATTCTTGAGTTGTAAAGATAAGTAATTTTCAAGTCAGAACATCTGTTTTTATCCAGACTTACTATAGATAATCATACAGACAAGAGACAAGATAGGCAAGAGACTGTGATACATGTTTTATAGACACTTGTCAATTCAACAACATTTTACACTCTGAGAACACTAACAGAGTTAATGTACTTCTGTGGGGCTAGCTGTTGTTTAGAGGCAGTAGGAATCACACCACATAAAGAAACCTAGTGTAAGGTTACTGACTTAGGTTAATTACTAGCTTGTTCCATTTGAAAATAGCTCTGTGTAGTTAGGTAGATTGCAACATTTCTAATTATGTATAAAGCAGTATTTCTAGTTTCAGTTTTAAAAATCTGCATGTAATTCAAACTAATAGAATATATTAGTAAAAATGGAATTAAGATAGGCTGAACCTTTAGTTTGGGTTTAAAAATGGCATTATTGCATGTCTTTCCATAAATGGTATATAATTTAGTTGGAGAACATTGTTTTTGAAATGCTCACTTAATATGTTTGAAATGCTACAAATTAGGCTCCAAACAGCACTAAAAAGGGCTGCAGTGGTCCACTGAAATATTTCCTCTGAAATCAATGTCATTTGTGTGCCAATCATTTGTGTGTTACAAAGTCTCTCATCAGAAACACTTTGGTCTCCTTATTTATTAACTACTTTATATCAATAGATTTTCTCTTATATCAGAGCCCTCCCAGATTTTTCCTGATCTTTTTCTCTGAATGTAATATATAACCATTGGTAGGAATAGCAAATAACATCCCTAAATTTGTGTCAGGTTTTTCCCATGGGAAATTGTTTTTAAATAAATAAAATATGCTAATATGATTGGAAACTGGTTAATGCCAAAAGAGAAGTTGAGCAGGAGTGCAAACACTGTGAAGGGAAGTGTCCCTGAGCTCACTGTTTGCAGCTGCATATACTTGCTGCATTAAGTGTTTGTGACGTTCTGTGCCAAGAGTTCAACTATTCAGTTTCATACAACGCCGAGTGATTCATTGGGATTATTAGGATACTCCTGGGATAGCTTTGCCTTACTGATTGCCTCTGACATACCAGTTTGCTTAGATTAAAAAGCAATTGTTGCTGTCTAGTCAAATTTATAACCCCTGGTAAAAGGAAACTGAACCCTAGTGCTGTCCAGTATATGAAAACACCTTCGGTCTACAAATTACTTGGATTGGAAAGAAAACGGAATACTTGAAGAATGATACTAGTTAACATGCATAGGGCAAAGATTTCACAGGTGTCTAATAGACAGCTTTTCTGTGCTGGTAAGTTTATTCTGATGTACTTAGGTCAATGTATAAGCACTATTTTAGATTAATTCTTCTAATTGCTGTCTTTATTTCTACAAAGTGATGCAGCTATTGATTGGTATTTGGATGCCTGTGGATGTTAGGGTAGCATGGCTTTTCAGTGTATGTCAGCTAAAAATGGGATTGTACTATAGGGAATCTAAATTTTGTGTTAGACTGGGTCTGGAGAGGTGGCCTGGAGACAACTGCTGTGCTTTCCCCCTGATTTATGGGACATATTAGGGATGCTCTTAGGTGTAGGACCATAAGCAAGAAAAAAGAGGAAATAAATGGTAGAGGTACACTTCTGAAAGTGAAGAGTATCTTCAGCAAAGAGGTGACTCGTGTCCTGAGTATAAATGTGGAATAACAGGGGTGTTTTGAGAACAGATACGTCATTCAGCTGGCAGATGGGAAAAGTGCCGGGGCCTTGTAGAAATATGATCCTTTTTTCTTCCCTGCCTCGTCTGAAGGCTGCAGTCTGCTGCCACTGAGACTGGGAAGGCTGGTTGGGCTCAGCCAGGAGGGTTGCTAGAGCATGGTGCATTTTCTTTATGTTTGATGCTGGCTCAGAATGAGCCTACTGCTGACTTGTCATTTGGGTATATCCCCCCACCCCATGACTTAAGGTAGATTTTTTGGCAGTGTTTGCTAAAGCAAGTTAAGGTTCTACTGAAAGGGCACCACTTCAAATTTTATGTGAGAAGGGACTCCTTTCTGTGCAGTTGAGATGCTCCCCATTAAGCACAGTGGCATGCATAAATGCTGAAATGTGTCTCCAGTTTAGGAAAATTCAAAATGTAAGCTCCATGGGCAGGACATGTGGAGGTTAATAGTCATATCTGTGCTTTTGGTCCTTAGCACCTTGACATAATTTTAAAATGAACCTTATTTATGTTGTGTGTTTGTTTTGGAGTCTCTGTATGGCTTTGTTTAGGTTGTGGTTCTTTGTGGGAGTATTTTTATTTTAGCGTATTTAGAATCTCCATCTTCAGTATTGACTGGATTGTGGCAAAGAACTGTCTTAAACTAGGCAAATGTATTTTCAGTCTTTGCTATTCATTAGAGTTTCTGTGTATTGTCTGACAATTTCCTGTCTTCACTGGTAATACTACCAGAGGAATGGACTGAAATAATAGAAATGTATGAGTGAATAACTGTGGTAAACTTTAATGTAAAGCTATGCTTTCTATAAGGTGCATTAATACTTTGATTTAAACTGCCTAAAAGTCCAGCAGTGTGCAATTACAGCTCATAGCAATGTGCACTTGGTGTGTGTGTGTGTAAATGCCTGAAGAAAAGGTTTTTCTTACTGTCTTCTACAGAAAAAAAAAAAAAAGAAAAAAATACCTTTGACCCTGTCTTGCCCTGCTGGCCTGTAGGTTTTGTTTCTCCTTTTCTCTCGGTCTTGTTTCCAGTACCAAGCTTCTCAGTTACTCAGTCTTGACTGGTTTGATGTGAGTTCACCAGGGGCTTTTGCTCTGTCGTGTATCTTTGTAGTTAACAGACAGCAGAGTTCAATGGACAGGCAGATGACAGGGAGACTGCTGTGGCTCATGTTTGGTGTCTGCGTCTGCCGCTGACCCCCTTTGTAACCTCGGTGAATCCCTTCGTGTCTCTGTACGTAGGCTGTGCTATTGCAGTTAGACTGTAAACTTCTGAGGGAAGGGGACAGCCTCTGTGTGATGCCATGCAGAGCAGATGAGTTTGGCAGGGATATGTGGAAGTATCCAGACATAGTGTCTGTGGTTTTACCCAGGGTTTAGTTCTGTTCCTTAGGGACTATCCTTGAGTGGGATCTCAGGAGTGTACTTGCTCTTCTGTCTCACCTATCTTGCTGAGCCCTTCTGGCAGCTGGAGCAAACTGGAGCAGATGGCTGTCTCGTGCCATAAACTTGTGCTTAAGAAACCTCGTTATCTTGAAAATGCTGTTTAGTGCTCACCAGTCACAAATTTTGAAAATGGTAACAGAAGGGCTTGCTATCAACCAAACTCTCTCCAAGGCTTCCTTCTTCTTCAGTGTCTCGTCCTCCCCTGTCACCATGACTGTATGCTTGGTAAAGTGTGGGGGAATATGTTCATTCCTGTGGTCTGCCTGGAAAGCAGTCACGTCTGGTAACCAGTGAACTGGTGAGGATGCTCCATAAAAGTGTGACTCAGGTGCTTTAACGTGCCCTAGAAGCACCATCTTGTCAAGAGCCTTCATAGCCTTGATGCTGGAGGCTTTTACACCCAGACACTGATGGTCTGGATGAGGAGGTGCTTCTGATAAAGCAGGAAATCTCCATGGTTTAATGCTGATGCCTCAACTTTCAGATAAATAGGGATCTAAGTGTTGCTTTCCAGTTTGTGACAAAGTTGAAAAGTTGCTTTTAAGCAGTAGGAGTTATCCTATGGCAAATCTTAACTTTCTCCTTAAAGCAGAAGTGAATTTAATTTTCAGAAGCCTTGATGGTGAGTGTCATGCTCCTCTTATTTGGGTCTGTTTCTGTATCCATTCAACATCGCCTGGCAACTTCTGTCCCAAGACTAACCACCTAAAGTTGAACCCATCCTAAATGTCTATCCTGTGTTGATCCTACCTTTTTTCTATACATACAAGCTCTCACTAGTGCAATCTATGCTTAGAGTCTGCATTTTTTTTCTGTTATGTAGAGAGTCTGAATCTAATCTGGACCTTCAATATGTATTTGCAATGAATATGATTTTTGGTTTAATAAAATAAAGCCCACTGCACTTGTATCTTTTTAAGATGAGCAGTTACATACATGAAAAGACTTTAGGTCTGTGTTTGAAGTGGGTGGCACTTAAAGAAAAACCTCAGTAATTTGGGGAACAAGGGTGGGGAGTTCCATGATCTTTCTAGAAATGTGCTTGTCTCTTCATCTGGAGTGCTATCCTTCAGCTCTACAGAGATGCAACTTTTTAAAAAAATACCTTATTTTTCCTATTACTGTGGAATATTAGATCTTTCAATTTCATGCAATTACCCTCCCCTTCAGACAAATCAAACTTCACAGCATCAGGAAGGCTTCTGAGCAAGCTGGAAGGCAGGATAGAAAGCTGTAAACCAGCAAAGAATCTGCAGGGTCTGAAGGTCTCTAATTTTGAAGGTGACACATAGTTACATGGTGATTTATGCCAAACAACAACTCCTACCATCCCTCAAAAAAAGAGTGCCAAGTATTTAAAATATTTCCATTGATTTTGCTGCCTTAGGACAGCTATTTACTCTGATCCTGGACCATAAAGCTGTGCTAGTTCAGTATGTCTGAACCTGCTTAAGTAAGGGAACTTAATTATTTTGACATTTTTATCTGATTTCAATCTTTGTAGGATACCAGGTCTTCCAGCTGCCAAAGGCCAAACTAAATGTGGGATATCCTGTTCATCAGACTCGTGTAAATTGGTGGGTAAGGGAAGGTCTTTATTCAGAAACCTTTGCTGAGTTTCCAAAGGCTTTTAACTTTTGGGCAAAAGCATAATTTTTATCAATGACTTGTTTTAGAAAATGGTCTCTTGCTTGTAAATTGGTATAAGTTGCTGGCATGGGAGGATCATACAATATACCTCTAATGAATTGTATTTAATTCAGAGTTAATTAGTCCAGTTCCTCTTTCCTCTAATGAATTTAGTGTTTATATGTCAGCCTTTTTTTTGTAGACAGCTGTCTATGGGAGGTGTGAATTTGACCTTTGAATAATATACCCCAAAATTTCCTTCCATTTTTTGATTTCTTTTTATTGCCAAACTGCTAAATTTACATTCTGAGCAGTGATTTAGATAAATCTTTACTGAATTCAGGTAATACAAATGAGAACACTTACCTTTAAGGAGACTTTTACTCTCTCTAGATTCTCTTACTTCATGTATAAGACCACCTAGAAATACGAAAGTTAACATCTGCCCTACACTACGTATTTTCATATGTAGTCTTGAGGAGTTCTTAAAATTCTGAATTTTGGAGGAGCATGTGTTTCTGCTTATGTTGTCCTAAGACCATATTTCCTCTTTATTGCTGGATCTCAGTTGTGGCAGGAAAAGACTCTGATCAGCAATCTCCAGAGAAAACATCAATGTCTTGATAAGACATTTCTTCTGCTACTTATCACAGGGTATGTAGGACAAACTGGGGAAGTTTCCACAGAAATATGGTGTGCACAGGCTGCTGAATACATCACCTCATTGTTTCAGAGCTGGGGCTGCAAACATCACTCAAATGTGTCAGCAAAACAGCTTTACTTAAAAGAGGATAAAATTCATGTCTTGAGGGAGAAGCCTGATGGGCAAACAAAGGGACTATAAAAACTGTTGAGGCCCCTTTGGATGCATTGAAGACAACAGGCTCCTTTCATTTCTAATTTTTTGCAGAAACTGCAGGAGGGCTGCTGCAATGCTCACCTGAGGCTTGCCAGCTCTGGGATGTGCTTCACCTTTCTCTCCAGCCTTGGTGTCTGCAGCTGCCCTTCTCTTTCTGTTGCCTCTTTTCTCTCTCTCCTTCCTCTCTCATTTTTCCCTGTTTTACTGTGGACAGGGAGAGTTATCCTTCCATTTGCTGCAAAGAAAGCAGGTCAAAAAGAAAGAGCTCTGTCTTGTGGAAACACTTGAGCTATATTTTTTACTCTGCATCAAATCTCATTTAGTTCATGGCACCAGAAGAACCAGAAATCTGAGATGTGCTCCACCATAGACCCCTCACCTGGCTTCTATTGCTTGTTTTGTGTATGGATAAGGCGCTCTTCCTGCACACACACCAAGCACATGCCTCTGCCAGCCTTGAAAAATGTTAACCATAAATTCCCCTTTAGCTTTCATAGCTATTTCCAGTTTTCATTAGCAGCTCTGATTATTAGGACAGATGTTTTAAAGGTTGGCACATATTAGAAAACGCAGTGAGGTAGATAATGGTGATGTTGGAGGAGACTCTGAGACCCTTGTCATAGGAGTGAAAACAGGAAAGTTTAATACTAGTCAACTCTGACCAGTTAATGAAGATCAACTAAAATTAACTTGAGGCAGCAGTCACTTTAAAATGCTTCTTGCTCCAGTCTTGCTGTGCTCTTGGTGGTATTCAATGCTTACATCATGTCCCAGCTGAACTTAGAAGGTAACCCTATCCTTCCCGCCCCACAGCCTCTCCCAAAGAAACAGCTTTGTGGCAAGCGTTCTGACTTGCATTTTTGTGAGAAAAATCTAATTCCTACAGAGAGAGAATAAATCTGTAGCAAGCATGGGTGTTTTTTTTTTTGCTTTGGTGTTCTTGTGTTAATTTTTTTGATGTAAATTTCATCTAAGTGAAATTCAATCCATCTTACCTGAAACCTGATAAGTCAAGGTGATTCCTTGTGCTACCTGGATTTCAGTTTGACTGCAAAGCTGATAGAAATTGAGTGGTGATGCCCTGGCCCTGTGGCCTTGAACACTCTGCCTAATGCAAATCCTAATATGCTGATGTGTAAGAGTTCTCTGTATTTACTGCTGTGTGACCATGCAGGCAGTACTTCTGATCTAAGCACTGACCAGTGCTGTTTGTTGCACTCGGTGAGATGGTAACAGTCCGCAGTAGATAAGATTCAAATAAGCCAGTGAGACAGGTCTATCTAAAGCTTAAGTGACTGTGGGGCTCTTCTTGGAAAGCAAAGGCCATAAAATTTATCGATGCTGCAGTTACATTCTGGTGCCTCCTACCACTACCCACCCTGCAACTCTATTGCTGGCCATAAAATTAAGTTATTTTGTCACCTACGGTTATTAATTGTAACTTAAATAATAGTAAATAGTAAATAAAAAAAATTTAATAGTAAATTTAATGCAGAGATATTTACTTTAAATTTGTCTCCCATGAAACAAAGGGGCACTAACTTTGCAGACTTATGTAAAGGGTATCTGTTTCTGTTAAAAATAATGGAAACTGCAGGTTAGGACATCTTGTAGAGTAAGTGTATATGCTAAGAATCAATAAGTGTTTTATTAGTGTCTAGAGATTGTTTGACTATAAAGGATTTTTTTTAAAAAAATCCAATTGCTGTAAAAAAAAATGTTAGCTGTCTGCTTCGCTTTCATTTAAAATCTTGTGCTTAATTTCTTCTTTGTAGGTAACCAATTTCTGTTATTTTGCTGTAATGTTTGGGCTTGCAAGAAAGTGGCTTTAAATTATGGCTTTTATTTATTCAAACGTATTTTTGGCATCATAGGTTTTACAGTTCCTATTAGAAGTTTGAAAAATATTTCTTACTACACTGAAAGAGAACAAAATTCAATTTAGAAGTATAATTTCCTGCCACTAAGACACTCCATAACTTGGGAGAGATTAATAGAGCCTTATGACAGAGACTTGATTTAAAGCAGGAGATTAACACTGCTTTATCAGCCCATACCACAAGTGAATTAGCTCGAGAAATCTGTTTGATGTTGCTGAGTTGTCTGTTAGAAAAAGGTTTCTGGATATTTATTAGATCACTGCTTAGTACTTGCTATAGGTTTGTCTAGCTGGCAACACAGGAACAAGCTTCACACCAGTCATGCTTATTTTACAGTAGCATGTTTTATGTTATTCTTTGTTATCCCACAGGAAGCTGGAGTGCTTTGGAGGTTAGCTATTGGCTCAGGGGGATAATCTCTGATAAACTAAGTTAAAATTATCAAACAGAATTACAGTGATGTTCTGATTTCATTGATATTGAGGACAAAAAAATGCTTAAGCTGTGTTTTATTGGAAAGGTTCTTTCCCTACACTTGTTGTAAATCTTTTTTTTTATCAGCAAAAGAAGCCTCATTTCCTGTCCTACAAATAGAAATGTTTATCTTTGGAGCGCATTAAAGGTGTTCAGAAGCTGGGCCTGACAGGCTGGTAGATATATGGACATACACAACTAACAGAGGGAACTGGGCACTAATGTGCCAGGGCTGCAGCTGATGGCTGCTCCAGGTTGGCATTCCAGCTCTGCTTCTGGTATAAATTATGTCAACACCAAATGAGGAAAAAAAAAAAAGTCTGTGGCTCGATCCATTTCTGTCATTTGGCAGCTATGCTCTATATCTGAAGATACAGACACCAACTTAACTGGTAGTCCTTAAGATCCTGTATGCTTTATTTGGAGTAAAGGAGAAATCGTGTCAGGTGCATAAATAAATATAATGTATGTGCCTGTGTGTATGGACAAGATATGCATGTATGCACACAAATCCTTTTTCCTCCCCAGTACCTTTCAATTCTCTTGGAAAAATGTCTGAAGCAACTGTTCTTGTAAGTTCAGCTAGTCCAAAATGAGGTCTGCATGATTTTGTGTAACTTTGTTTTTTATTTATCCTAGATTTGTAGAATCCAGGGTTTTATTTCTAAAGCTCTTTCTTCTAATAGTTTTTTGCCATGCTGGCTATGCAAATGAGTCTGCAGAATTGTCCTTCTGACATATAGACTGGATGATTGTCACAATGATATGATTTTAACACCAAGCTTGTGTTTGTTGCCCACAATAAGGTAATATATAGAGCTACATTCTCAAATGCTGCACTGCAGAGGTAAATGCAAAGAGTAGCATTTTGTATGCACTAGGTATGCACTGTCAAATTCTTTAAAAGTGCCTTTTCTGGGTATCTGAAGTGTTTCTTTGGTACAGATAAGAATTAACAAGGCTGGTAAGGTGTGTAAATTTTGCTGGTGTGAATATCTGCATTGCATAAAGCCAAAAGAGTGTACTTGGAGTGTGCAGACAGAAGTGTGGGTGGGAGAGCAGCATTTATGTGCAAACAACTTGAAGCCTGTTTGTGAGACTTGTCTTGGGGAAGAGGGAAGGGGAAAGTCCTCTCTATATCCAGGCAGGAGCAGCGGGCTTTGCCCCATGCCTGCAGCATGGGCATGAAGTTCTGTTCATCACAGTGAAGTACCAAACCAAAATCATAATCTGCAGCTTAGGAGTTGGGACAGCAGCTGGTTAAAAGGGCCTGACTCAGATAAAAAGGCTAAAAAAGAGCTAAAAAAAGCTAAAAAAGAATTGCGGAGTGTAAGCAAACGATCAGAGACATAAGACCTGAACAATAAAGGACAGGTACGTGAGAAAATATTGTCCTTATTTGTTTTCACTTTAGGATTTCTCCAAACTTTTTGATTCACTTCAGCAAAGGCTTGAACTACCTTCATAAGCTTGGCTGAAGTAGGCCACAGTCTCTGAATACTGCAAGGAGCAGATGACAGCTATGCCCATCTTGACAAGATTTCCACATCTGTTTCTCTTGGTGAGCTCACACACAGTCATGGAGCTCACACACAGCCAGGTTTACCCCATGTAAAGGGCAAAGAGACAAAGCCCTATTACCTCGGGGCAGTTGCAGTCAGTGGAGGTGCTACCTTGTGAACTCCCGAGGTTTCCTCTCTGCTCAGTTTCGAGGGGCTTCCCTTCCCCTGTGTGCCATCAAGGAAAGTGGTCGCCATCTGGTCCAAAGTGTTTGTAAAGTTCATCGCTGCAATAAATGTCATGCTACAGGAATATAAACAGGCTGCTGCTCTACTGCATTACTGGAGTATTCACACCAGTATGCCAAAAACTTGGAATTTATTAATGCGAGTGAAATTAAACTGGATATTTTCCAGCAGAAATTGTCTTGGCAGAACACTGGCTGTGATGCTGTTGGGGACACTTCTGACTTGCTATGGTGCCCACTGAGCCATTTTTTTGCTTGTAGGCAGAATGAAGGAACTGCCTGCTTTATACTAGTTTCAATCTGAATGTAAAGGTCTATGCCTATGCTCTCTTTTGACTTGTATCGGAGGCCACAAGATATATGGGGTTTTTTTTTTCAGGAGTTAACTATTTGTGAACTATTAAAATACATTTTCCAGAAAGATTGTCGGCAAAAAGAACTGAAGATCTGGACATTCTGCCTTTTTCTTTACAAATGTGTTTTAATAGCAGACACACTATATTAAAGTCTTATATATAATACATGTAATACAACTTACATATAACTTAAATTTACTTGGCTTCAACTGATGTTGGAAACTTGACCATTCAATTAAATATTCCTTCTGTAAGGTGTGCTTTCCATGTCCATGGCACTTGGACATCGTGGCCAAAATCTTTCTTGCTTCTAATTAATTCTTGAGACTTTTAAATAATTTGAAGTCTGGGCTCAGTATTGTGGGATACTTTTCAATACTGGGGAGGCATATCAGTTTCCAAGTTTTCAATTGTACATCCCTTCCTATCTGTCCCACAAGAGTCTCCTCAGACTTTATTTCACAATTTGCATTTTATCTGGGTTTGGATTCTTTTTTGTTTTTTGTTTTCAGACTATGGACATGGGAGTTACAGCTAGTGTCTGATTGAATTTATGCAATCCATATATAGGAAGCTTTTAACTTACTATTCCAATTTTTAAATAGCCAAGAACTGTGATAGCATTGATATTAATATATAAACAGAAATTCCAATGAGAAGCATGAAAGGAGGAGAATTTATTTGCTTATTTTCTCTAAAGCCAGACTCTCAATCAAGTGTTTGTGCAGGTACATACACAGCATGGAAAAAAGATAGAAGGAATTTGAAGTCCACATGCAGACCTATGTCACTGGAACAGCAGAAATGTGCTGAGGAAGTTTGCATGACTAGATTTAGTGAAGGACTCTGCATCCAGTGATAGGCTGGGAGAGTGATGCTTGACTGACAGGGAAGCTGGACTGAGTTAGGAGCAACTGAAGTCAACAGGGCAAACACCAGACTGTGGAATCACATAGGCTGCATCCAAGGGTGCCAAGCATTGGCTGATAAAATTGCAAAATCCCTCTCTGTCATCTCAGAAATGTGATGACAGTCAGGAACAGGACAAAGGCAAATGCCTTTTTAATGCCATTTTTAATGAAAGGTAAGGAGGAGAATCTGGGGAACTTTTGACCTATCAGCCTAACCTCAGCTCTCAGGAAGGTTATGGAGCTTGTCTTCCTGGAAGGCTTGTCCAAATATGTGAAGGATGGGAAGGTGACTGGGAGCAGCCAGCGCGGATGTACCATGGACAAATTGTGCCTGACCAGTCTGCCATGTTCATGTAGTGGAGAGTAGATGAAGGGATTGTGATGGGGGATGCTTTTACTTTCATACCATTCTGTGAGGGGCAGAGGGAAAGAATGACAGAGACCGGAGGCTAGCTACAACAAGGGAAATTCCAAGTAGATATTAGAAATTTTTTGTCCACCACGAGGGTGGCCAAACACTGTAAGAGCCTGGCCAGAGAGGTTTTGGTGTGTCTGTTCTTGCAGACATTCAGAGCTAGAACATGGCTATAAACAACCTGATCTAATTGATCTACTTGGAAGAGGACATCAAACTACTTGATACGTTGAGATCCTTTCCATGCATACCTGGGATTTGAGAAAGACATAAGTCTCTGGTTTGCCTATCTGACGGTAACATTTCAGATGTGGATCTCCCACTTTCCAAGTGACAGTCCTAACTAGTAGAAATGATGACATTTTCTTCATGAGAAATGTTGGCAAAACCTAGCTTTGTTTTCATACTAGCAAGTTCTGGAGGAGGTAGGAATGACAGTTCTTGGGAGTTACTTTTTCCTATGCCCTGTTTCATCTAAAACCAGTTTACTCTTGAACAGATAAGACAGATAAAACAAGTTAACAGCACTACATATTCTTTATTAATATATTTTTTTGTAATGTAGTGAAAACAAATATTTATTGGGAGATTTTCTTTTGCAGCCTTTTCTTTCAGAAAACATATTTGACATTAGCCAGAAAAGCAATTTTCACAACAGAAAACAAGAAACAAATAGGACTTGCCTTGTGATTAAAGTCTGTGATTTTGCTATTCATATTGTAAACTGCATGAAAGCACCTTTGATAGGACGAGAAAATCTTCAAGGTTAGTGTCACAAGAAGGCATAATTTTGTTTAAGCCATTCTCTTTTCATTTTTCTTGGAGAATATGTTTTCAATGAGAGGCTGAAGTCTGCTGTTCTTGCAGTCATGCTGGCGTGTTGCTGCATCATCTGGACAGAATGAATTCTGCCTTTCCCCTCATTTGAAAATATATTCCAATGTGGTGACAGTCACCACTCTCTTCCCTTCTTGTCTCCCCTACCTCAGGACCAGCTATTTCTCTGGCGAGAGAGGCCTCTTCAGTGCAAAGGACTAAGAGAAGGTCTTTGAGCAGGAGTGAGTGGGTGACTGCATTGCTCCCTCTCTCATGGTACTGGGCAGGCTCCTGCAGTGCCTCCCAGTCTGGCAGCAGGGAAAACCATCACGTTGTTGCTCCTCCTGCTGGAATAAACTTTGTTCCTTAAAGTCTAGAGAGATGTGACAAACTCTACGTTGTTGAAATTTTGCTTGGAGAATGTTTTGCAGATGATTCTAAGTGTATTTCTGCAGCCTGTCTTCCACTGTCCATCTGGGATTTGTAAGGGGCCTGCAACACCTCCAGAAATGAAGAACCCCCTTCTCCTGAATTCCTGGGCAGCAGAATAGGTTTGGGTGACTGGGGACCAGAGACACTGCCCCTGAACACCTAACCAGTTGTCAGAGACTTCATGCTGTTCACAGCCACAAATCTTAAAAGGTGGCAAAAAAAACCCAAAAAAAACCAAAAAAAAAAAAAAGAAAAAAAAAGAAAGAAAAGTGGAAGAGTGTCACTCTTGGACATGGAAAGAATACACAAGAGTCAGCTTGAGTAGAATGCTTCTACTCAAGGAGGAGTACTCAAGGAGGAAGAACTTTAATTCACATCAGTTTTATATGATTCTAAAGGCAACTATGGATTGGAGGATGGAATCACCACCTCTCCACCTACACTGGTCAAAATATCTGTCAATCAAACTCTCTCCACCCATGGAGCAAGTATTCAAAACAATTTTCTGGAATGCAAAACAATTTCTATTTTTACATGAATCTGCGTGAGAACTCTGACTCTACTATACAAAACATCAGAAGGCTAAGAGAATATTAAAAGAACTATAAAAGAAAACACTTTTAAAATCAAGGCAACAGAAGAGCTTCAGTACTAGGTAAAGGTATCTCATATTTTGAGATATTAACTTAAACAGTTGAGATAAGGATAAGAATTTCATCACTCACCTTCATTTTATTTAATGTGAGAACTGAATGGCAGATGCAAGGGGGTGTTTGTGAGGTCCCCTAGAACAGGGGCTGCCTACATGAAGCCCAGTGCTTGAGGAATTTAGAGGCTTCTGAAAAAGGATGCCTTAATATGGAGTTCTTCACTTAAATGGGGATATTCAAAACTGGGAGTGAAGCTTTTAATTTTGAGGGCCAGTTAATTTCCTTAGGGGCCATGAAGCTGATCTATACCTTCAGGCAAAAGTTCAGGGATCAAAAACTGCATCCTCCTACTGTAAAAAAGGGGCTGCTGCTCAGCACAAGAAGCAGGTTTATGCGAGTCGTATTTCAACTATTCTTTTTGTCATTTTGTTCTCAGATCTCTGAGCTGTCTATAAGAGTAAAAAAGTTATTGCTAGAGAAATTGGAAACTGGTAGTTGATAAATAGTGCTACATCACGCTGCAAAGAACAGTTGATGAATGCTACCATTGTATGTGAAATGTTTCTTTTTTCCCCCTCTTTAATAGCAACATTTTAAACTACATTGTCCCACACAGGGGACTGCTAAGTAAACCAGAACTGACATATGATAAATGTAAAGCTGTGGTTGCAGCTTCAGAAATCAATGAATTGCATGTCTCACATGTAGAAGAGCAGTCATACTGTTGCTGCTTCCAGAGTGATAAATGTGATTCAATCTGTGAGCAGTAAAACATGAGTGTAACTTGCTAATGCAAGTGCTTGCCTTCAAGAGGAAAGAAAAGTTTGTCAGAAACTGTACTGCTCTGCTGTGAAACCTCCTGCAAAGTATTTAATTCTAAGTTTTTGCAAGGAATCCAAGAGAGAACCGTGTTGGTGTATAAGTCAATAACTCAGAGAATGTTTCTCTAAGAAATGTGGTTTAGCACCTGTGAGTATTGTTAATCCATCTCAGGCACAGGAGCACCAAACAAAATGTCACTTTGAGAGATACTGGAACAAGAAAGATAATAATGCTGTAGATGAAGGCCGTTATTTATGCCTCTATGAATGTGAAGATGGACCTCTGGGAATGACCCCCTACAACTCAGCAAGTTGGAAAGCGTGTTTTGAAAGCTGTTCTCTAGCAAGTGAGTAAAAAAATTCTAGAATAAAGAGGAAAATACAGGTTGAAATAGATTTCAGGGACTGAAAATGAAGGTGACATGCTCTAGTTGTTGCTGGGGACCCTGATTTTGACATGTGCCTGGTGGGCTGCTAATCATGAGTGGTTTCTGATAAAGAGCATGGGGCAGCTTCCTGCCAAAGCTGCTTGATTTTCATTTCAATTCCATTTTGAATTCTTATTTAATAGAGGATATTCTTTTTCCAGAGCAATTCAAGGAAATTCAGGTGGTGTCACAGTTCACTGAGCCTGTGCCAGGACACTGCAGTGTTTCTGTAAGGTTCAAAAAGATAATTTTTCATGTTAACATGCTGTTAAACAAGCCAACCTTAGCTGTCAGGACTGCCACAGTGAGACCTTATTGGAAGGTTGTTGTCAGAAGGCCAACAGACCATTATTGAATGGGCATGCAGGCGCTGATAAATTCCTTATGTAGTTCTGACATATGGAAGGTTGAACAATAGCAATGTCTTAAAGCATATGGAAGTCCTCTAGGAAAAGTCTAGCCCTCCTGTCCTGTGAGAAGGAGCTTGGGAAGATTGTTTCAAATTTGCTTTTCTCACAAGTTAGGATAATGACATGAGATATATCCATTTTGAACAGAAGAAATTCAGAGGTGTTTAATTTGGAAAACAGAGCACTTCTGGCTTTTGCATTTTAACTGAAATGCCTTCCTACCCAGAGAGCTTTTTCCTAGACCCTACTTTTACACAGGGCAGATGCACAGACAAATGCCTACTTGGCATCACGTGGGCTCCTCTTTACATTTCTAGAATTTGCTGCAAATTTAACATCATTATGATGGACTGAAAAGAAAAAGCAGACCAATGTAACTGAATAGAAAAAGTGCAGCAGATTTCCTGGGTTTTTTCCCCCGCTCTTAATTTTGGTTTAACACACTCCACTTTAATCCTTTGTATGGGAAATATTCCACTGCCCTTTGGCACTGAACTCCATACCCTACTAGTCTCAACAGGAGGCAAAGCTGCTTTCATGCTGCTCATCAAGACATACTGTCCATGCAAATAAGGTGCAGATGATGATTGCAAGTACTCGTAGCACAGAAGTGCTTGGAAATCCAGAGGGAGCAGGTGAGTGGAGATTTAAAGAAAGTGCTGCCCAACATTACTGACTGCTGATGGTGTATAGTAAGAGCATTATCTATACAGCTGCAAATGTGTAGGAACTTTCAGGCAAACATTAAATACAGGGCACCTAGCTGGCAGTAGATTTTTAAGCTTCTGGAATGGGAGACAGGATTGGATGCAAATGAACAAACAAAGGCTCATCTGGTTACTTCACAGAATAGAAAAATTTGAAATGAAAGACACTTTTGTGATAAACGAGATTGAAATTCCTTGGGAGAGTGCATGTGTATTTAATATCTTAACATGAATATATTTGTTTTTTGTCAGAATAAAATGCTAAAACCAGTCATGAGATACTGAAGCAAGGAAATCTCTGGATTATGGTGCAAGTAAATTCACAGCCCCCAAACCTATTTTTAAAAATGCTTATCAGAAGTAAACATCAAACTATGGTATCACTTAATAGTGGATGAGAGATTCCAAATAGATATTCTTATCAAGAAATGAACTATGAATACTTCCCCAGATTCAAATAGATTATTTCAAGAGGTGTTTTATTTAGAAGTTGATGCCTTTTATCGCTGGGTTTTTAAAAAAATCTTTTATAACATCACAGAACATTTCAGTATATAATATCCAGGCTTACTCACAATAAATCTCTTCTCTACACTTGCCATTTTCCCAGATCCTTATATATTTTTCTGTCAGTCTGACCTGTCTCTGGGGGTGACAGTGATACCCCCCACACTTTGCTGGCAGCCCAGTTTCTTCTTGTTTCACCTCTCAGACAGTTTCGCAAAAGATTCAGGGTATGCCTGGTGCCTCTCTAACCCTGATGTGGTTTAATGGAAAGAATACACTCTTAAAGAACTGAACCACTATCCAGGTGAGTGTTATGCTGATAGTAGTTAGAAACCAAATGCTTTGTTATGTTAGGCTTCATTCTCTTTTTTTTAAGAGCTGACCCCAAACCCTTATCAACTCAGTGAAAGCGATCAGTAACAGTTCCCCCAAACTAGGAGAACTTTAAACCTTTTTTCTCTGCAGTTTCTTTTCAGAATGATTGAACAGCTGCTCATGCACTGTGCCAGGTGCATTTCCTTTCTTTCTCCCTCTCTCCCTCCCCAAGGCAAGTTGAGGTGAGCATACTGGATGATAAAAGCACCTGCATAGTTATTCCTCCTTTTTCTTCAGCTGGTAGTAGCCCCCTTGCTTGCAGTTATTCTTCCTCTAGCACAGCAGTAACTGACTTCAAGACCTAAACTGACCACTTTTTTTTTAGTTTCTATCTCTTTACAGACATACTGTCAAGATTTTGAAAAATGCTGGTAGGTTATAGAGAGTTTAAAGCAAAAGGTAGGGGAGCACTTCATGTGGCATGGCCTTCTGAACACCACTGGATATGCTGTTTGAAAACAGGTATTAAGGTGAAGTGTCCAGGTCTCTGTTTATCCCACAATCATATTTTGTCTGTTCTGACTGGGGAAAATATTCGATGAATCTGAAAACCCAGTTTGCAGGATTTCAGAAGAAGAAAACTGAAAGTCTTCTTGAAAGATCCTGGGTCTAAGAGCCTCTTGCACTTTACCCAGTAAGATATTATCGATGAGACTTGTTTAAAATCTGCCTTCTTCTTCCCTGCTGCCCCCAGAACCTGTGGCATGGGGTTCAATGTTTTGCCAAGCAGGGGACCACTGAGAGCTTCTGGTGGAAAGAGCATGATTGTCCTGAGTGTCTGAGGTCCAAGTAGTTCTGTTGTTTGTTTGATTGGGGTTTTCTTTGTCTGTCAGAATTCACTTGAGAAGGTTTTACTCTGAGGTTTTTTATTTTGCCAGAGAAGTGAAATAAAATCTTTAGGCTAGAGTGTGAAAATTGCAGTGCTCTAATTGTGCCAGGATAGCAGGCACGAAGTTGCCTCCTAGCATCCAGGACCGATGTGTGAGTACCACTAGGCATGCATTTGATAGTGGCACCCACAATTTTCATGCTGCTCTTCAAGACATACTCATGTGGCCAGCCCTTGACTCCCGAGCCATGTGCAGCAAGATCATCCCATGCCTAGATAATGTTTGGCTGGATGTGACTGGCGTGCCCTTGGGTCTGGCTGGATGTTTTGCTCCATCCTGCCGTGAAGCTCCGGGGTCTGAGAAGCTGTTATCCCATGCCCTTTCTTGTGACTTTGCCACTCCTCTCCCCTTGCCTTTCTGACATAAAAATTGTTTTTAATGGCTCTTCGTCACAGGGGTTTTGTACACTGCTTACAGGGTCAGTAAGGCTTGTTGTCTAGCGGGATAGGGAGAAAAAGAAATAATGTTCATACATGATACCATGGTGAAGCCATTGGTGTCTACATAAAGGGTTATGCTGATAATTAATCAAAAGTCACATCTGTATCTGGCACAGTTCTATTTTTATTTCAGAGTCTGCCCTGGGACTTTAGAAGAGCTCTGGGAAACTGTTGTAAGAGATGAAAGAGCTGAAAAATTCCCAAATGGCAGCTAAATAATAGGCTGCAAGGGCAGAGAGGTGGGAGTGGAGGCTCCTCTGTTCATGTTTGAGGCTAAATGTTCAGCATATCAGCTTTGCAACAGCAGTGAAGTGATGGGCATCTGTTTCTCTGACCTCTTTCAAGACAGAATTTTTCTTTCTGTATCTGAAATCATTCCTGGTTCACCTTCTGAGGACCTTTCTAGTTCAATCTACAAAGCCTTTTGCAACTCGCTGTTCCTCAGTGAAAAGCCATTTGAAAGGCAATGAATCGTGAAGTGGTCTGATAAATAGGTGGCAGAGGAAAGATGCCCCAGTGCTTGGGAGACTAGTCTGGGATTTGGAGGATCATGTTGGCTTTTCTTTTTTAATTTTTTTTCCTCTACAGCAGACTTCCTAAAGAAGCTTGAGCATGTAATTTAGCTTCACTTTGCAGCTCATGAAAGTGTTGTGGGAATGGCCTCTGAGGTGATTGGTCATCGCAGCAGGATGGTATCAAAAGAAAGATTGGAGCCTTTTCTATTGTTTTTTCTTCTTCTAACTTTTTGTTAAATACACTGCCAAGTTCAGTTCTTTTCATACCTCTAACTGAAATATATTAAAACAGGCTCAACTTTTATGGGACAAGTCCTCCTCTTTTACTCATGTTTTGACACCCAGAGGATGCAGCTGTAGATGGGATCTGGGAGAGTCCTTTGGACATCTTCCTTTCTGCTGAATTCATGTCAGCTTCACAAGGCAAGGTTTCACCAAGGACATGATTGTGTTCATCTTTGCAGACTGATGGAACAGACTAATTAATTCTATTTATTAGTCTCCAATGTCTTCAAAGAGCATTTGAACCTATGGAATGTGATAATAATAAAGAAAAGGTGCTTGACAGCTCACTCCTCTCAGTGTTATTGGTGGTGAATGGTACAATCAGATATCATTCACGAAAACTTGAAGAGGTCAGTTGTTGACAGAGCTTTTGGTGTACCACACATAATTGCAGAACTGCTGTTTGCCTTCCTGCTGATTCATAACTATAATTTTCTGTGCCATTTCAATGTCACTTTTCTCATCCTGATTTCACTTCATGATCCAGAAAAATATTTGCTATTATCACAGGTAAAAGGATTTTTCATAGTACTTATCTGCTGAAAGTCACCCTGAGCAAACACGCACCTGAAAGCAAACACGCCTTCAGACAGCATTTAGCACAGGCAGCCAGGGTCCCACGGGGTGAAGAGCAGAATCTGCAGCAGATTCATGCAGTCCACAGTAGCTCACAAAATAAGGGCTCTCTTTCTCTCTCAGTTTCTGAAGGGGATCTCCCTGCTTTATTTACTTCCCAAGAAGCAAACACTTCTTCCAAGAGACACTTCTCAGCAGAACTGAGAGCTTCATAACAGCATCTTACAAGTAGCCATTTGTTGAAGTCCTGGGGTCCCTCTGTCTTGGCCCATTCCTGCTTGATTCAGAAAGACTCTGTCAGAGAGATGTCATCTCATTGCTGCTACTCTTTTTCCTCTTTAGCTGAACTTTTTCTTTTTTTACTGCACTCCTAAAACATAGTGAAACTTGAGGACAGCTTGGCCAAATTATCTGGAGGCAGGTAACCTGTTTGTACAAACTGTTTTGTGGCATCATGTGGTAGAGATCTGGAGGATCTGATCATGAAAATAAGAAGTTTGTGACATAAGAAACCAGCAGTATAGGCTATGCATATCTTTCAGCTGAGCTCACAGAAGAGGTTGCTTCCCTTATTAGTCAGGCTATGGGGAATTGTGTGCAAGCTTTTGCTCTTGCTTCTTCAGGGACAAACCATCTCTGGTGTTATGTGAGCTAATTCACATGGCTTTGCTTGGAACATGACGAGAGTGTTTGGACAGGTTTCTCCACCTACAGACTGGTAGGGACAGGGGCCTCCAGGGAGAGAGAAAGGTGATCAGCAGATATGATGGTTCCCCTTTTTCTGGCTTAGCTGAGCCTGGAAGAAGATAAGTACTTGAGGCTAATCAGAATTAACTTCAGTCTGTATTTTTTAACATGATGCTGCTGCTAGAGAACAGCTCAGGGCATGAAAAGCAGTAGAGCATTTCCACTGCCCCACAGTGTGTGGGCACACTGAGTCAGGAGTTATCCAGGCCCTGTCTCAGCCTCACACCCCCTTGTCTCTTGCCCTGACAGGCAGGCAGCTCTGTACTCATGTCCTTGCCACATAGCAAAGCCAGAAGGCGACCCTTCGGTCAGGGCAGACAACTTTAGAGCATCACTTGACAACCATGAGTCAAACTGAGGCTGATCACAGAGTTGGCACTCAAATAGAGACCACACGAAAGTAGTGGGTTCACAGCAGAACTGCTCAGTGCTTTTTTTGGTGATGCTAATGGGTTACACCCTTTCATCCAGTGAGATTTTAGCACCAACATCTCTGCCCCTCATCCTAAATGAAAATTGGTCACCTTCTCCTTGGGGATACAGGGGGACACACTCTGGGCTTGATGCTCAATCTTGCTCTCAGTGTGGAAGGCAGAGCACTGAACCAAGGATCCTGGATAGTTTTTTTTATTAAGGCAGCAGTCTCAGGCTTTCTTGAAAAACCCATTTGCTATCTAGCAAATTAAATCCTTGTTAATACATGCTAAAATAACTTTTGGTTTAGATGCTGCAGTTTCACACTAGTGATATAACTAAGGCCTGTTTTCTTCTACCCTTCTGAGCTCCCAACAAACTCCACTCTCTAGGGTGGAAATGAATCAATACATTAACAGCTCTAACTGTTGGATGGGAGAACTGCTCACCTGTGAGATTCATCCACCTCTGGTCACTGAAGCACGGTAACTCTATGAGGAAAAAACCCCCAAGACTAGTTTGTAGCTTACCCAAGTTAATTAAAACAAAGCCATAATTAATTGTGTATTGTTTTCTGTAATTTGGCAAGCTCTCAAAAAGCTGCCTTGCTAAGACATGATTTTTATCACTTTACTTGTCTGATGAAGATGGCTATTTTCACAAACGCATTCAGAGAAATAGATTAGGACCTAATAGCACCAAAGCACTTGAAATCTTCTGGTTCAGATGTCAATCTTATTAGTGCCTGAGCCTTTTGAAGTAGAACATAAGCTATTTATTTACAGACTGACACATAATAGCTTGCTTTATTCCTTCTCCCGCCCCTCAAAAGAGATAGTGTTTACTCAAAATCAGCTCTCTTCTTTGGTATAAATACTAAGGAACACTGTCTACTTTCCAAAGCACTACAGACATTCTTTTAAGCCTTGTCTGCTGTTATTAGCTATTACTCTAGGCTTAAATGGTATTGAATTAAAAGAATTTCTTAATGATAATATCCTTCTCACAGGACTTAATGGTTTTTAAATTGGGTTTTGGCAAATATGAGACTAGGCAAGGATGCAAGCCTGGATCTTTTCCAGAGGCCATTTAAATCAATGAAGTCATCAGGTTGTATAAATGCATCATGCCACAGCACGACAATTAACATTTACTGGAATGTTTGCAGAATATTACAAAGTCTATCAAATATGGATTAAATGTACCTGAGATGCAGCCAGTTTCCTGACAAATAGAAGATGAAAGCTTTTTGTTCTTTTAGATTGACTCTGCTCAGCTAACATGCTGCAAACTGTAGAAAATGCCAGCAGGCAGTTCAACAAGTCTCTTTAAAATGGACTTTTCTATACAGATGGATTTTGTTAGATTAATGCTAGAAGCTGTAAAGAAGTACAGTGACTATCATGCCCCTCTCCTCTGCGTGAGTGGAAGATGGTATGCACGTTCCTATTCATACCCCTGTTCAACCCTCAGCGGTGTGTAAACTGTTACATCTTGTCAAGGAGTGTTTTTTAATGCATTTTCTGGGTTTTGTCATCTGTAATGACTTCATATTTCTTTTGACATTTCTCAAGATTTTGCCATTCAAATGAATAAGGTGCCTTCATATGTCTAGGGGTCAAATCAAAGTGTGGTCTCAACTACCAGCAGCTGGTATTTGTTTCTTCTAGAGATATATGACTGTTGGGTCGATGGGTACATGCCTTACTTTTACAAAGCTGAAGATGTTTTGGATAATATTAAAAGTAAATGAAAGCAAACCAATCAACTCATTCAAGTCCCATGTCCTTTGTTTTTAAATTCTGAAGTAATGAAAAAAATTCAACACATTGCTGGGAAAACAACCCTGAGGATAGTTTGATGACAGAGTGGAAAGACATCATAAAGGACAGGAAGATCTGAGGATTAGAGTGCTAAGGAGAAGGGAGTTGCTCTCAGAGAAGACAGTTTTGAGCTCATTAGTTTTATAGGCAATTTTTAGATCTAGCCTTGCTCTTCTCTTTTGCTGTATGCATCAGGCAGTCCTTGACACAGAAAACAGTAATTTTGCACGAGTAACATGTGATTTCAGAAAATGACGATGTTTATGTGGAGGGTGAGATTTGCTGCTCCCCTTCTCCATAGTGCTCTGAAGCAGCCATATTTTGTGGGAAAACATGAAAACCTTGTCCCAGAAGAAAGTAACTACCCTCTGCAGGAGCTGATAATTAGAGACAATAAAGCTGTACTGCATAATCTGAACATGGAATACCTGAATATATATATACCTATATATACATATATATATATATATATATACACACACTATATATACCAAAAATATAATGCTTATTTTTCTTGTGGACCCTCAAGCTTTAGAGTGAGAGTTTCTAGGACTTTTCGTTCCTCTGTCTTGGAACAAAACACACACTCTGAAGTGGCAATCACAGTGGCAGGAGATGCATTGTGTGGTTGTTTCTGGGACGCACTGTTCTGTAAGCAAAGCCAGGACTCCTCTTGGATCCAGAGAAGGAGGGAGGACTGCCACCCAAAAAGGCTGTAAGTAGCCTAATTCCCCACAGGCATTGTGAAGGAGACTGTTTTGGAAAGATTCCTTCTTTATCTTCCTTTCTCACTCTGTTTTTTCAGACCAAGTTAATTATATTTGCATATAAAGTCACTGTTTACTCCTGTGACGAGACCATAGGGAGCGATGGTTTTGGCTGGAAAGGATGCTGTATTTGTGGGGGAAGGAGGGTGAGATAATTGGGTGGGGCTGAGGTTCCCTTTTCCCTTGCTCCCTGATGTTATATTAAAGCTTGTTGTTGAGTCCTCTGTCCTGTGTAACTTCTCACGGTGATTTCTTTGCTGCTTCAAGGCTAACTTTGTGATTTTTTAATACTTGTGGTTACTGCCATTTTGTAACCTTCCTCTACCTCAGGAAATTACATTCTGTCTATTAAAGATTCCTATTGCTGGATCAATTGAAGAAGTTTATTCTTCATTTCCTTTATAATAGCTATTGTATAGTGCTGCAAAATGGCTGTTGTAGCTGGCTGTAATTCGTCAGTGAATGAGCAATCCTGCAGCCTGAAAAGCATCCAAAGATCTTACGGGATGAAAAGTGATATAATCATTATTGGTGGCTCAATTGCTCCTTTGACATCTCCTATAAGTATTAGTTGAGAACTGGAGGGTTATCTGGGCCCAAATGTTGTTCCAATCAATTATCTGTGCATTTTCCCCATCCCATCTGATGATTGCTTCTGTCACTAACTGCTGGTATCCTACAGTGTCCCTTGATTGAACTTCAGTCTGCAGAATTCTGTCTCTAGTTCCCTACTGCTTCCCAGTCCTCTAGTGCCCCTGTGCAGAACTGGGCTCTTGAGGTTAGGATTGCTGGTTTCCTTTCTCTCTCAAACAGCTGCTGTGTCATTGCAGTAGCATCTAGACATAGAACAAGTTGGCCTTCAACAAGCCTGCTGGCAGCATTCTGATGTGTAAAGTTACGTGCCTGGTGATAAAGAAACTGTTGAAGCAATCTAATAATTCAGGCCTGATGATATCAGCTTCTGCCTTTTGTCCCTGAAATAGGAGACCTTCTCAGGATTTTGGGTTACAGATCATAGAGTGTTTTGTAGCTAAGAATGTTTGGGTCAAATAACATAGAAAAAAAAGCTATTATTGTTGCATGGCTTTGTGAAGCCAAGTACGTGCTTGATTTTCTAGTGGCAGGTTGTATTGAGCTGGCACCTCTAATGGTTCTGTCTCCCTAAAGGGTTTGGGAGACTGAGAGGCAGTAATCACATCTTGAGCAGAGAATGATGCCTGAGCCACTGAAAAAGGAGGTGGAAATGTTTCTGGGCTGGTGGTGTTTAATACCTGAATTCTAATGTTTGAAAAGGCTGCTCATGTTTTGGGTAGTGATGGTAGCTGGGTCCTGTGATTTTAATGTTTTTAAACACCATCTCAAAATTGCACATCCCCTGGTGGAACCCAATATGATGCTACTAAACAATCTAGGTAACAGAGAATGAGAACTGACATGACAGGTAGCTTGCAACAATGATGTTCCAAAGAAAAGCATAAAGGGATATGTAATTTTGATTCAAGTTTTGTGAGGGATGTGAGATTTTACTTAGGGAATAGGCAAGTGTCATATTGTGAGGAGAGGTAAGAAAAGAGTAGAACCAAAATTTGGAAGCCTGATTGAGACATGTTCTCTACAGTCATTAAAAAACCTGAATTTGTCTTGTACATTTTTGTGATGACGGACAAAGAATCCTCCAGTCTTTAAATGAGCTACTGGAAAACATGTTTATAAAGCAATCTTCTTATTGCATCTGCATCACCATAAAACCTTTTGGCATAGCCTTTTTATAACTCCCATCTATATATGCATCTCAAGAAAACTATCTGCTTTTGAGTATGATAGTGAGGTCTATTGAAAATATTAAATAATAAATTATACAACTTTCTCATTCCCTTTTAGTGAAATGCTTAATAGACAAAATTCAAACACAGAGTTAATTCACCTGTAAAGTACTTGGGCATCTGAATTACGCTTTTAATCTGCAGCAGCTGAGTTATATCCCACTTCTACAATATTTCCAGGGGGAAGGCTGGACAGGTAGAATCTACTTCTTTTACGAATTGTAGGGATAACTTATGCAGACAGCTAACAGTCTGTTCTTACTAGGTGGAGAGAATTTATTGGAAGGGCTCAGGATCTTGCTTTTCCTGTCACTTGTGGGTGATTAGCTTGTTCTTCCCCCTCCAGAGCTGATCCATTGGAGTTCAGCCCTGGGCTGACTAAAAGTGCTGCCTTCTGGAGATATGGGCTTGCAATGTGAGGGGAGGGCTGTGCCTGCTTGTGCTCCTGACCAGGAGGGATGATTGAGTGGGTTAGCTTGCTTTTAATTTCTGCTGTTGGCTAACATCTGAATAGAATTGGCAGAATATATGCCAATTTGTGTAAGCATGAAGATTGTCATGGTCTGATGTTTGTAAGGCTTGAACCTGTAAACTTTTCTCAGGTTACTCAGCTGGAATGTAAGCTGGCAACTCAGCCTCCTGAGGATAGCAGGTATCTGTCCAAACTGTTTGATATTCTGATCTAAATAACCACGAGCTGAGTGTCAATTTAGCATATTGTTAATCTTACAGAGTGAATATCAATATTTCTCTTTTCCTTGGGGCAGCTAGAGATATAAAAAGCTTGCTGCTTGATCAGATCCCCACATCAGCTGCCATGATTCTCATGGTAATCAGTGTCTCCCTTGACCTCTGCTTCCTATGCTGACCACTTGTTCTCTGACAGACAGAAATCAGAGGCTTGAGACATAACCAACTACCAGGTATTTTTGTCTGCCAATTTTCTCCAGCCCCTTCAAACTCCTGAGGAAAAGTACCAGGGGTGGCAATCATAAAGGGATTCACTCTGTAAATATCAACACACCATGAAGGTCATAATGTCTGTTAGCAGCTCAAAACTAGTTGTGAGAACAATCCTCTGAACAGACTTCTGTAAAACCCCCATGTCTGGATTCCAGCCATACGGGGGGGGGGGAAGAGAAACCCAAATGGATTAAGATCAGAGAAAAAACCACTTCATTTGATAGCATGTTAACCATTTTTTTTAATATCTTTATACCTGAAAAGTCACTTGAAATTGTCAGATGAAAGACAATATGGAAAAAAGGCATTAATGCACATTCTGTAGTGTGTAAGAGAGTTACAGGGTTAAATCTTACTTGGAAAAATGGCTTCAGTTAAACCTGTGCATTTTACAATGTCAGCTGGTGGAATGGAAGATGCAGCATCCAGGTTTTATGTTGGATCCATGCAATTCTCTGTAGCATTTGCCTTCACTTAAATTTACTAAAGATGATCTGCATAATTACGAGTTGCTTTCCTAGTTAAACTTGACCTCAGATTGGGCTAGGTGATTTTGATAAGACAAATTATATCTTGTCCTCAGGACAAATGAACAAGACACTAACAGAAATATAAAGCTGGAAATAAGTAAAATAATTGTACCTAATGGATCATTATAAAAGGGGTGCTTTTTATGGTCTTTGAGAAACATTTTCAGCTTGCAATAATTTATTTCCACAGCTCTCAGAAGCTACATGAATAACTAATATTCTCTGATAGAGGCTCTATTCTATTAAGGAGTCATCTTTGCAGTAAAGGCAAAGAAGAATAAAAAATGTTGTGAAGACAAGGTAAAGCTATTAGCAGATCTCCATTCCAAAGTTGTTTCCTACTTGTAAACCATTTCTATCAAGGGAGCAATTTCCTGTGTGCTGCCATTAGTGGATAATATTTTCCTTCAAATAATGGGCTATGGATGGTGACTAACCAGAAATGGTAATATTCTCTCTTTTAAAGGCCTGCACAGCACACTTAAATGTTCTGCCATGGTGCATTAGAACATAGACTATTTCCAATGTGAAAACTCATTTGTTTAGAAAAACCTCTCTTCCTCTCTCATTACCTCTTTCAAAACAGCTGAGTGAGAGTGGTGGTTCTCATAAAGTTCCAGTTGTCCTGGGCTTCAAATGTACGTTCTATGGTTAGCAAACCTTGGAAGAACATTTTACATGCAGCTTATAAAAAAAGATGATAAAGTGTGATGAACAAGGCAACAGGATGTGTGCACATGCCATGAGATTTGTTACTGCTCACGTTGCTGGGCTGTGCAGACACGCACACAAGATAAACTGGGCTGGGATTAACCAGGTGCAGGATAACAGCATTCTGTTATCTGTCCCTGACAAATTACAGGCTGCTAGCTGGAATTGCCACTTGCAGATAGCAGTCATTTAGTAGTAAACTGCGCTTGTTTTTTTCCTGCTAAAAGCCTGAAACAAGGGCATGTTTGTATAAGTACATTGAAATATGAAATGCTTTGGGTACTTGTAAAGGAAATGTAAACCTTCCTAGCCTTTCATTTCCTATCAAACATTTACTGCATTGCAGGTCTCTCCAGCTCAGTAACAATGACAGTGTAGCATACCTCATACGCACTGTGCTTTATAGTGTCATGGTAGTGTATGTCTAGGGCCTTCTTTAAACCTGTATTCTGCTTTCATAGAACTGATTTTGATTAAAGAGAATACAGAAACATTTTTTAATGTTTTGAAGTGTGACAATTTATGAGGGAAAATAAATGCTTTACGCTTGAGTGTTATTGCAGGATTCATTGCTCTGGAGGAAATGTCCCTGCTCATAACTGAGCTTGTGTGGTGGAACAAGCACAGCCCACAATACTGAATTTCCTGACTTAGTTTTGAATTATTCTGTTTTCAAATAATTTTATGTTTTGAAAACTGAAACCGCAAAACCAAGGCTACTGTTTTGCACTTCAATGCCATGACACTTTCTTTTCTAGAATTGTCTTAAATGACATACAGTCTCATGTCCTAACATTAGGGCACATATTAGGGGATAATTTTACTCTCCATCAAGTGAGGAAAACAAAACCTTGCAGCTGAAGGAGATAAGTAGTGAGACTACTACATCTAAAAAGCATTTACATGTACATGCAAAGAGAAAATGTAACCAAATCACAGCAAATGAAGCTCATTTTTTAAAAGCAGTGTACGTTACTGGTTTAATGGATTATCAGAAAGCTGCACCTTTGTTAATATCCTTTTCCCTCTTTCCTTGTTCATTGCAGAACAGACTGAGGAAGTTTAATAGTGAATTGTCTGAAGTTCATAATGAAATATCTGGATCAGCAGTTACCAAGACATTTATGAATCACCTTGAAAATAAAATTGTGTCACTTCCATTTTTGCACTTCCTTGTTCAATTGTTTTAGGTCTCAATAAGCTAAATATTTGCTAGAATATATAGCAAAATAATGCCAAGGGAAATCTAAAACATTAGCTTACTGTCATTTAAAAATATGTCAGGCTTGTCAGGCAATGTGTTGAAAAGAAACACAATGAAACAGTCAATTTTTTTTTTTCTCTTTTTATAATTTGCAAAAAACAATTATAAAGGCCATAAACAGTGACTTGACTCATTTTTGGTTTGCTACATTTTTGCTTGCTTCAGTGATCTAGCTTTTGAACTTGTCTAATTTAAGTGTGTAGTTCTTGCTTCTCTTGTTTGGATCACTTCCAAAGATGTGAGGTGAAGTTTATATTGCAGTATTACAGCAGACAGCCCTGCTAAAGTACTGATTTCTAGCCATGGCTCTTGAAATAGCCAAAAGACCACTTCACTGCATGTTTTATGGTAAAAGAAAGAGAAAAAGAGCAAGACAAGGGAATTCAGAGGATGTGACACCTGGTGTGACACAGCCTCAGTTTCCCTTTTCATCTCAGCGCTTGGGATATCTTTCAAATACATGAAGGCTACATACATGCAAAGGGGCATGTATCCTAGTTAATTATGTTAATGAAATTATCTACCAAGGATCTAATACAACTTTGGGAACTGCTGGCTCAGTCTCCTAATGTCTGCCTGGACCAAGGAGAACATGGGCTATTGCCCAGGGAGAGCCGCAGCCAGACTGGGCTGTGGCAGTGGTGGGGTGATGACGTTGACTGGCAAACAAAACAAAACATGTACTCCGCCCACTGCAGAGCTTGGGTTCTGCCAGCTGAGGCATGAGATATGCAGTGCAGGGTAGTACATTTACTTATCCATATAAGAGTGAGGCAGTAAATGAGACCAGCAGTTTGTTTTGGCCTTGAACATCTGACCAGCAGGTCTCCTGAGCTACCCACCCTAACTTACCAGCAGGATGCTGTAAAAGATGCTGCTGCTGGTGGTTTCCTTTTCTGAATACACAAGGCATCAAGTGGGTTACAAAATTATGCAAGATATTTTCCAACAGCCAATGCAGGAGTATGTTAGGTCCTTTGTCAGCAGAGTCTTGTTGCTTTTTGCTGCAAACTAGATTTTAAAGATTTTACACCTGTTTGTTTCAACAGTTAGGGGTGTGGGCTTAGGAAATAATGCAGGAAAGCAGAGATAGGCTGTTCTTTGCTTTGAGACACCTACAGCCCCCTTTGGAGTGTCTTGGGTGGCAGATTTTACTTCTCAGCAAAATTGAACTGACTTTATTACAGCTACCTGAAACATTAGACTAGGCTCAGAACATGTCCAGAAAGCTGCCTTATGCGGGTGTGGGGACAGTTTTTAGCAGCTGTATTTCTAAGGGATCAGCTACCATGTCCTCTAGTTCTCAGATGCTGTTACCTTTTGGATGCAGTGCCAACTTTGCTAGCACACCATTTTACTGTTGTCTGTGTCTGGTGATGTGGTACTGGCTCCTCTGGTCATGCCTTGTAACCCTTTGAGTCATAACTACAAATACCACAATTGTTTCCTGATACCACATATCACAGGCAAAATTTTCTATTCCTCCTATATTTCCCTCCAGCAACTTTATTGCAAGTGGAATACATTGAGCCTTTGCCATATTTGAAAAGTAGATGCCCAGGAGATGAGGTCTGAGAAAAACGTATTTTGCCTTTCAAGTAAATGATTCTCGGATTAAAATCTGGAATAGTTCATTTTTCCCCTGGCTTCAATAATTTCCGTTTTTTAGGTACACTTCCTAGCTCTTGAAAGTGTAAATTTTAGAGTTTTTATGTGTCTGTAAATCAAAAACTGCAGAACACATTTTAACCTCTTAAAAACACCCCCCACAACTGGACTAAGGACTTTATATGCCAAGCTACAGCATCATGCACATATGGAGATGACTTAAATTCTTTGAAAAAGGGAGGAGGTTTATAATGGGAATGCTTTTTGGAGTGGAAGTGTGAGAGGGCACCACTACAATAAATCTAGAAGAGCGATAAAATGAGATCTTATGATGCTTTCATGCAGTTTGGCAGAAAGTAGTTTTGCATCTGAGTTCAGTTGATTCTGCCCAGGAGAGGCTATTAAAAGAGTACTTTTCAAATGCTTGTGTTTCTGCATGCCCTTCTTTTATTATTTTTTTTTCTTTTGGTGCAAAGAAAGTCACAAAGTCAATGACCCAAAGGAAGAGCTATGCTCAGGAGATGCTAAAGATGAGATATTAACTCCTCCAGTACTCCCCACTTTGCTGTGACATGTCAGCTCCCCTTTGGGCTGCTGAGCCACAGCTGGCCCTGAGCCAGGCACACTTTACAGAGGTTTGGGTGGTTTGATGGTGGAGGCATTTCTCTGCCCTTTGGGAGCTGCCTCCAAATACTCAAGGAGTGAAAGGGATAAAGAAAGCAGCTCTGTGTTGGGAGCATCCAGGCAAAGTGCTAGAGTTGTTTATGGAGATTTTGTGCCCTCTAGAAATGCCCAGGTGGCAATTACCCAAGGTTTCGGGCTCTGTTGTGCCAGCAGAGGAGTGCAAAATAGCCTTGCTGAGACAAAATGACCCACTCTTGAGAGGTCTTGATTAGGAGCATGGATGTTTTCAGGGGTCCTAATAAGGACTGGAGTCCTGTTGAATCCAGAGGAGTTTGGCATCTCCTACAAGTCAGAGTCTAATTTTGTGGTAAATAGGTTTTTTAACCTTTGTGGCAGCCTAAAGTGTTCAATTTAAGCTTTCATACAATGGGCTGACCAAAATAGAAGGATTAGAACAGAATGAGAAGCAATGTGCCCTGGAAAGTGCAATTATGAGGAAATCCATCTGAAAACAGCTGTCTGCAGGAACAGACCAGAGGAGGCATTTTTAATACATCACCAGGAAATGAGGAAGCTGCACCTGTGGCTCAGCAGTTTGAAGCCTGATCACGTCAGCACCTCTGTCACTGTCATTTTAGTTGCTTGTTACTCTTCTGCATGAAAAAAATCAACCTGACCATCAGGAGACACAAGGAACAGAAACAAATCATTCTTTAGCTATACCTGCTAATGGAGATGGTGACCAAGGAAAGGGCTGATTTGTTGCCCAACAGAGCAGGAAAATGTGGAACAAAAATGTCATTGAAACAGAGTCCCTAAAGCCTTTTCCATTTTCATTTTTATTGCAGGTTCAGTACATCCTAATTAAGTGTGAGAAGGTGGAGAATATCTGCCTGAAGCTTCCAAATTTACTGCTTCTGCAGCAGGAAGTTTAGGACTAGGGTGTTTAGAGCCCCAAATGATCCTGGAGCCACAGTAACTTATTTCTGCCGGAAAAGAGAGTGAAGGTGATGTTTGGGAGAAGGGTAGATAGAATATTTTTTCCTGAAGGATGAAATGGGTGGAAAAACTGCTGAAGGCTGGTAAAGTTGAATTCAGCTGTAGGAAAATACAGGAGTAGATGAACTACATACAAGTGCCTACTGGAAAAAAACCCAAATCGAACCAAAAAAACCCTTGAAGTTTTTGAGGCTTCTGAGTCAAACTTCTGAGTCTGTCTTTACAGCAGACACACTGTCTCTGGAAGCACAGTGGGAATTATGCAAGGTAAAGGCAAAACACCTTAGAAAAGTCATCGTGCAATATTTCACTGTCAGAATGGAAGTGTATCTTCAGGCATCTATTCTTTTTCAGGTACAAGTCAATGTTGTTTTTAATGTCTTACTTCAGGGATAAAAAATATCCTATTAAATTTAAAGTCAGGAAAACATGAGGAGGGGAGAGCAGCCACATGAAGCACAGGTCAAGTGATGTTGACAACATGCAGAAACAGTCCAAATACAAAAAAAGAAAATGGCAAAGATGGGACTCCGCACTCACTGAAGTTATTTACTGCTGCCAAAACCAGGATTAAGAACAGCTAACTGGAAACCAGTCCTGTGAAAAAAAATCTAAATATTTTTGTTGTGGATCACAAGCTGAATATTCTTCCAGCAGGATAGGGAACTCTATTAAAAAAAAAAGGCAGGAAAACTTTACTCTCTCTTCTGCTCATCACTAGAAAGACCTCAGCAAAACTAATGGTCATATTTTGAGTGGGCCCATGAGATTTTTTGCCAAATGATTGAATGGGTAGTAAAAGTTTACGTGAGTTAAAAGACAACCTAAATTAAATATTTATAGTTTCCTGCTAAAAACAGTGTTTTCTTTAGGGTCTTGAAAAAAACTCCAAAAAATATTGTTTATGTGTTTGATCTGAGCAGAACCCTCAGGTCTGAGCTAAACACTTTTCAGGCTGCCACACTGTGTCCATTCTTCTGTTCTGTGGTGTTCTTAGAGCCAGCAATGAGGTTGGGATTGGAAATTATACCAGAAGATGCTAATGGCTGCTAGGAGCTACCCAGTAGGCTCTGGAGGTCCTGTGCTGAGAGATGGCTGGGCAAACTGCATTGAGTAATTACTGGAGTAATTGGTTTCCTCTGTATTTAACTCTTGCATTATCTCCACACGACACCTTTGCTAGTGCAAGTTCCTCTCTTCTGCTGTCCAGCCTACTTCCTCCTTGCCATATTCCAGGCTGGGTTGACACCCTCTCTGAACATTGCTATACTGCAGTAATACTGCTTTTAATTTTGTTCCTGCACATTGTTCTGAGGTAATATGGTAACCCAGGTAGCCATCCAATGTATAATATGGATTTATGCTTTAAAAATCTGCCTGACTTGAACAATAGATTACAGTGATTGTGAAGGAGATACTGTCCTTTCCTGGGTAAGTTCTCATAAAGTTTTATCAGACAGGCTGAAAAATAATAAAAGGAAAAGGAATAACAAAATAGGACATTATAGTAACAAAGGAGCACAACAATTGAGAAGATTCAGGCTTCAGACAAAAGCCAAGGGCAAAAATCCATCTTACTGTATGAAGTTAGTGCTGCTTTTTTGGTTTTAATCCTTTTGCTTTGGTGCATTTCACTCCTACCCTTTGCAGGGTGTAAAAGCTGAACATTATATTCTGGTGGTTTAATAAAGCCTATCATCTTGTTTATTTCAATCATTTCCTCATTGGGCTGAAAGCTTTAGGGATTTCTTTTACAATAATTCCCCAGATCTCATTCTTGGCCATTACAGTGCAGCTGATTGCCTCTAAGCAGATAGTTCCTCCTTTTCATTCTTTGCTTTCAGTCTCATAATTCTGTGCTTATCAGCACTGAACTTCATTTGCATTTATTAGCTGTGTTGGTATTTAAAATATCTACTCTAAGACCTTCTTTATCTCTCTGCATTGTTTCTTATTATTTGCTGTCTCTCCTGTTTCTCCCAATTTAAGTTTAAATGCAAACTCAAAATGTTTGTTCCAAATGGTTGTCAAAATTCTTCACATAAGCTGCCGAGTGTGGACTATTTCCCATTTCCCAACTACTAGATTCTTTCCAGCCAAGAGATTACTTTTTCCAATTGCACTTCATCTGTGAATCTCCTTATAGTTCCAGCTAGCTCCACCTCCAGTCCTTCTTTCCTTCCTGTCTGAGGAACATGGCTCTCCAGAGTTCTTGGCTGGGCAGGGCTGCCTCTTGTTCCTACTGACACACTTGTCTCTCTGAAAGGGCACATGTCATTGTCCTCCTGTGTTGGGATGAGCATATTGCCTCAGTGTCCACATCCAACACTGCCACAGGGCAATACATGGGCAAAATTATTCAATTAAATCTACCCTGACAGTGCTGGGATTTTCACATGGTGCCATCACTGCTCCTGATGTTGTCCCTGGTATCAGAGGTAATTTTGTTAGTGGCTGAAGGCACCCACAGGATGCCGGTAACAGCTACTTGGGGACAGGCTGGTTACAGTCAAAGCATGGAGCCTGGTTCCAGTTTTTAGTTCTGGCATAGACTTCTTCCTCAATTTCAGGCAAATAAATCTCTCTGTCTTACTTTCCCCTTGTGTGACATGGAGACTATAATGCTTATTAGCAGAACTTCTCTTTTTTGTTTGTTATAGTTGGTGGCCTCTTATTCGTATTTAAAGAGATGCATTGTTCCCAAATAGAGCAGGACTAAGAAGCTGCAAGTCCCAGGATGGCCATGGGAGGCTGAAGGGCTGCAGTACACACCAGTGTAAATACAGCAGCAGTCACCTGCAAGATATGACAGACAGGTAAGGACAGAATGTCTGAAAGGATATCAGCTTCAGACTCCTTGTAAAGGAGTTGATGTTAATCATGATCCCAAAATTCAGGTATTTATGGAGTCCTTAAAATATTGCGTGCCTGTAGCCATAACTTCAGTATTTCTTCTCACTCCCATCAGAAATTCCTTATTGTTTAGAGCTGTTGAACATGACAGTCTTCCTAAAAAGAGGTGTCAGAGGCCAGGGCCACAGGGGGTGCAGGGTTTCTGCACTAATATCTGGACCTCATGGAACTACATATAGGTCCAATGCACAGGCAATTATTACCACAATTTCCTTTTATCTGAACCAATTAGTTAGAACTGAAACTGAAATTTTAAGGTCTTATTGAAAGTCCAGAAAAGTCAAAAGACCATTTCCATTGGCGCTAGAAGGCTGTAGCAGTCTCAAGGGCATAGCGTTGAGGAATCCAAAACTGTTCTCCAAGTTTCCTCAATGTTTTAAAACTTGAAGGTATTTTGCCATGCTGACTATTTAAGGCAGAGGGCTATAGTGATGAGAAAGTACAGAGTTATTCTGCAGTCAGTGGAAATTTAAAATGAAGCAGCCTACTGTCCCTGACAGCCCCATACAAAGTTCTGAAAAGATAGGAAACCATAAAATACTATTTTTGTTGCTGTAATGTCTGTTTCTTGTGGCTCACACAGAACGTACACCCTCTTCCCTCACTCTCCTCTCCCCCTCCCCCCCTTGAAATTAAACTCTCATAGTGTTTCTCCTTTTGTTTTAAATTGTAGAAGAAAATTATGGTCCATCCCAAATATAGATGTGGAAAGTCTGAGAATTTTGGTTTGGAAAAGCAATTAGATACAAATTCCAGAAACAGTGCTGCAATTTTCATTGCAAATATTTTGAAAGCCACTTTCTGAAACTGTGAATTGTTTCCATAATATCAGGTCTTCTGAACCTTTGCCTTTGGATAGGCAAGAAGCAAGTAAATGTTGACCTGTGCTAAAGCATACTGTCAGTGAGCTGGAGACACCAAATTCAAGCGGTCTACTAAAATAATTAAAAAATACTACCTTAATTTTGCATGTAAATAGTTTCCTAACATCACCTCTCTTGTACTTGTTTTGCCAGTGTGAACATTTCCTTGTTGCTTGTTCATTTTTCAGAGTGAATAGGATTTTACATCTTAATGAATATCCTGCTATTATGGAGACCTAAAATTTGGTGATTCTTGCAGTCTTTCCTAGCTTTGGTACCTTGTAGTATGTGTAGCTTGGCTAGGTTGGTTTGATTGGTTGATTGGTTTGATTTTGGGTTTCTGTTTGGTTCTTTTTGTTCCCTTCTCCCTTCACCCCAGGCCCCACCCTGTCCCCCCCCTTTTTTCTGTGGTATTGTTTGTTAGCAACATTCTTATGATGCTTTATGACTTATGATGCATTAAGAAGAACATCTGATAAATTTTTAGGATGTAAATGACTGTCAAATGATTTGCAAATGTTTCATAGAACTGGGCCTGAAAGAAAAAAGATGTCATCTCTTAATTTTGCTATCAAACAGGTCTTTACTAATATTTTTTTAGTCTAGGCTGACCAGGTCTATTTTCACTTTTTCACTTAATGCAATCTGGATAATAAGAATAATTGGCATAATTAAAAAAAATAAACTCTTCCATTATTATAGTGTTAATGATGTTTCTTAAGAAGTTTTTTGCCAAAAATTTTCCTTTTATATTTTTAAATTTATAATAAATCTGCTTATTAAGCTATTCCACTATGTGTATTTTCTCATTCAGGGTAATTGATTGGACAATATATCAGTGTCTGTGAGTGCAGTTAGTGTATTTAAAATTTTGCACAGTCCTTTTCTTCTTTTGGTAAAAAGTCTTCAACCTTCTCAGTGTTATAATTATGTTTACTTCATTATTACTCCAGCTATGGTTGTGTATTCAGTGTTAGCTTAAGGTATTGATGAATGTGCCTACCTACACACCTACATGCCTTCATGGAGATATAAATTAACTGTCAAGTGAAGAATTTGGGAAAGACTTCTGAGCAAGGCTAGCACTTCGTTTTTTGCACTTTTCTCCTTAGCATCTGGACTGAGTCATAGCAGATAGCCTTTTTTGTCCCAGCCTTATGCCACATTCTTTTATTTTGCAGACACGCTTGTGCTGCAGCTTGGACCTGTGCCCTCTTTCCTTGACTGCTTGCAAGGCCCATGATCCTCCTGCACCCAAGATTTGGAAGAGGTTCATCCTTTCTGCATCAAACCATGACAAGAAGGAAAAACAAGTGTTTGGAAAAAACAAGTTAAACAGAAAAACATTCTTACAGAACTCATGTAGTCCACTAAAAAGTGATATCAAGTGTAGAAAATACTCCATAAATTACCAGCTTCAGGAATTGTAACTGTCTTTTGTAATCTGATTATCTTGATACACGTTTTACCTTTTCTCAGTTCTGCAATTAAATATCAGCAATATATTCATGTCAGGTCCTGGCAATGAAAACTGCATGACAGTTTGTACAAATTCTGGTAATTGACTTTCTAAGCCACGTCAACTTTTATGCAAGAAAAACCCTTTAAATCTATTCCATATCGTAGTATTTAATAATTGCCTATCTATTATTGCCTCAATTACAAATTGGTGAAGAAAGCCAGGTTTCTTGGCAGTTTAAGTCAGAATGTAAAAAAAAATTAAGTTCTTTTTGTTACTGGAGCTTGTTTTATTCTAGATGTATGGAATTAAATGCAATTCTTAGTCCTAATGAACTTTGAAATCTTCATTGAGGTTAATTGGTGGAGTATTTTATGTCAGAGAGTCTTGAGATCTGTGAAACTATTTTGGGTACCTCTGGTCTGTTTTAAATGAGCTCATAGGGATTCTGAAATGGATGAAGAATTATTATTTCAGTGTGCAAACTGAAGAAGCCCTGTATGCTCTGAGTTTGCTGGAGGCTAGATTAGTTCAGATGAAAGGGGATGGTATTTCTAGTATTTCAATAAGACTAATGGAGCTTTGAGTCGCTGCTCATCTTTTCCTGTGAAATTTGGGAGCTACAGGGAACATTATGACTATCTGATTGCACAGCTAAAATATTATAGATGCAGAATTTCCTGACATATTTTGTCTTCCAGTCCAGTAACTTCTGGTGCATTTAGAGCATGGGTGGCTCTAGCAAAATTTTCAGAACTCCAATTTGAAATCTGAATTCGAGAATTAATTTTAAACTCTCTCTGAATGATGACCATCTCATGAGAGGCCTTAAAACATCTTATCTCTTTCCTGGTAATAATTGAGTACTTCAACACCTGTTTAATGATGGCAGGCAGCAAGTGACCCCATGTGATTTGTGCATTCAAGGGGCACAAGCTGAGCAAGTGACAGCAGCAAAGCAAGATTGGAGACTTTTAATTGCAATCCACTTTTCTGACGGGTTTCATGAGGACACCTTGTTTTTGCCAAGCAGAGAAAAGTGACTGGATAGGGCTACTCACCCTGAGAGGGAGGAAATACTTTTTTGCTCGACTTCTGTAATGAGGCTCAGCTCTCATGAGTCAGGTGGTGGTTTCTCTCAGACCCATCATTTAGTCAGCAGCAGGTCCGATGTCTCTTACTAAGAAGTGGAGAGCTGCACTGAAGTGCAGGGTCTAGCTAATGGTGCCCTTTGCTTTCCTCCTGGGTCATGAACATTTAAAGCATACCCTCTTCTGTTTTGTTTTGATTTTTTTTAACACAAGCTTCATTTATTTAGGTCTTCAGAATTTTGCTCTTGTAACAGTGACAGCATTATTTTCTGTATGTTCTTTTAATGTGAGGCACATGCAAGTGTGGAAACTTCCCACAAATGGAAGCCAATAGGCAAACCCCTAAACTTCTATGGGTAAGACAGGTCCTTGAAGATCTGAGCAGAGGAAGCTTAAACTTTTCATCATGGTTACGAGAGACTCTGGCTGAGAGAAAAATACCCCTTTTTTGACAAAACAGTGACCGAATCATGAAAAAGACATCTCATTTTAAATAAAGCTTGATTCATCAGATATGGCTCATGAATCCTATTTGGATGAACTAGGAATCATATAACCACAGCATGAAATATGTATTAAACATGTTGTATAAATTTGCAGTGTGTCTTCATCACAGTGCAATAAATGACAACAAGAATAATGTGCCTAAGACACTCAATAGCAATTGAGTCAGCCTTCAGACCTTTTAAAAGGAGTCAATGTGCTTTGGGATGGGATAAGAGCAAACTGAAGTCCTGGATTTGGGATTTATCCCTAACTTTGCCCTGGCATGGAAGACGAGGTGCAGATGGTTCTGCTAATCTGTTCCTGCTTCTGGGCCGATCTCAGGAGGGTCCTGCTGTCTGGGAGGGACTCAGCACAACCCAGTCCTTGGTGAGTCAAGTAACTTCAAACACAGGGAAAGAGTCAGGGGTTTTTTTTCTCCTCTTCCTTCTATCTAACCAAAACCTCCATATTTATGTCCTGAGCTTTTTTTAAGACAACCACTCTGTCTCAACATCCCCAGCACTGGAATTTTCAGTCTGGGAATTGTAAAATTTAAAATTATTACACAAGTTCAGGGAGTTTGCCAACTTTGTTTTCTTCTATAGCACTAAAGGGAAAAGGTTCCGTTGAAAAAACCTATCTGCTCTCTTCCCGTAACCTATTTGTTAATCATGTTTTGGTGACTGACTTTTGGGCACAATCCCAGGAATTTTTAAGGCAGTCTTTAATAACCACTAATATGTCTGCATACAAAACCAGATGATTATTATTCATGGGTGAGATTACGCAGAATTAAACTTTCCAAAACTGCAACGAACATTCAGCTAGACATGAAAGTAAGCTGAATTTCCATTTCGTTTGCTTCTTGCTGAGCCTTCAAATTATAAAGTCAAGTAAAGCCAAAAGATTAATACAATGAAAACAAAGATTGGGAAATTAAATGACACGATGCAATTTTCTGCCTCATCGGGCTGGCACCAATAATATGCAAAGGAAAGCCTGCTTAGTGTTGGTTAGCTGCTGTATAAATGTGGCACAATCAGTCTCCTTCTCCGGGGAAGGTATTTTCTTGACTCATATAGCCATTGACTCTTCCAATTACCAGAGACCCCATGAACAGCTTGAGGCCTATTTTTTTTTATTTCTCTGTTCTGCTTTTTTGTATTACTCCTATTAGAGTTTACACAGGTACATGATTTCTCATTATCTCTAATATTTTAGAGACAGATAACAAGAATGTAGAAAAGAAAGAAGGGAAACCCTGCAGCCTTCTGCCACCTCCATAATTAAGTATTAATATTTCAGAAAATGTTACTTTAGGGAACCCGTAATGGACCGTGTGTTAATCATCTCTTTCAGTGTACTTTTAATCTATTACATATTCAGTCTGCAGTTAGGGTATTATAGGAAATATGTCATTACTTATAACAGTCCAGGGAGAGGCATCATCGTCTAGTCTTTGCATTAGTTAGCTATTAAAAACTATGTCCTCATTATTTTAAAAATTTAAGTAGTGTTTGAATATTCTGCTACATAGCTATGAGCCCAAGGACTGTTTATTCCCAGCAGGTTTAGTTTGCTCCACCACTAAGTTTGCAAGACTTGTGACCTTGAGAGGAAGGTTTTATTGTCTGTGAATACTGTGCTGCTCCCTCAATGAAACTGAGAACCCCATCGATGGCTTCGCGTCATCCTGGGGTTTGTTCAAGCTGTGGAGCAATGGTTGGTGTTTCTTACAGTGCAACATCTAAGGAATAAACTCTCAACTGGTGTTCAGGAGGACTAGTGTAAGTCCCAGTTTTCATACTGACGTGATGCATGACCCAAAGTAAGTTTATTTTGCCTTTGTTTAACCTTTTGTTTTTGTTTTTTTGGTAACTTTAAACCATAAACCTTGAGGAGTGGGACATGCCTCACAACTGGGTGGCTTGTACAGCACCTCTGGGTGAAATCTCTTTCTGCAGCAGCGCTGGCTTTACCACTTTTGTATGGAATAAGAGAAACACTTGAAATTTTTTTTGTAGTGCTTATATCTCCTGGGACAGAATGAGGCATGAATTAACCTTACCTTGGTATTCTCTTAACTACTGAATACTTGAATCTTGATGTGCTTAATGCTCTTATTATTCACTCCTGTATTATTTTATATTTAATTTTCTATTAATGTGACCATTATATGCGAGAGTGTGACATTTGTCTGGGGATTTTAACAGGCTTTGCAAAGCACATCTGGTCAGGTAACAGAAGCTGCAGGTGGGAAATATGTATCCTGAGGAAACTGTGCAGGTGCTTTAGCAAGAGTGACAATTTTCCACTGATCATCCAGGTTGATGGGTTTGGTAGATTCTTTGTGGGGTGCTGCTATTTACTGCAGATGATGTAGTGTTCTATATTGTAGTAGATATGTCTATTTCTATCTATATCTATTACAGAAGAAATAGTCTTACCCTCCTGTTACTGCACTTTTTTGCCTGGATGTGATACTATTACGTTGATGTTTCTTGCGATGGTTTTAGCAGCCTGACATTTCATAGCGAAATTTCCACTATTTTTTGTCCCCCACGCTCTGTTTTATCCAGTAATTTGCACCTCTGGGTGTTACACCTTCTCTTAGATAGGGTGGTTCTTGCACTTGTAGCATCAGTACTAACAAAACTTCACAAGTTGTTTTGGTTGTTGTACTAAACAGAAGTATGGATTTCAACCCCTTTTCATTTACCTTGAGTAATGTCTACTCATTTACTCAAATGTGTGTTTGCAGGCATTCTGTTGCACTGCAGGTAGTACAAACTGCTTGTTGGGTGTATGAAATACTGTCCTTTGCAAATTTTCAGAATACCTTGGGTAAGTATTGTAAGCTACTCTTACAAATTAGCTTGCTGTACATACTATGCCTGGTGAGTATTTCTGTGGCCTGACTCATTGCAATGCTGTATAATGTGTTTCTAAGTTGAGTTACTTTGACAAAATGACTGCAATAATCAAGTATCAGCAGGCAGTGTTTCTGCCTATGTTCATATAAATCACACACCAATTGCTGCCAAGCTTCTATTAGATGCATCATGAACTATCAGTGCTTCCTCCTTGCTGTTTTTTGGTGTTTTTTTTCTGATACTTTACATAAACAAAACAGTCTAGGAGAATTTATGTTACCTGGGACATCTTTCTGGAAAATTCTTGTGCACTTCTTTGCCTTTTACACAGTGCCACATCTTAGTGTCCCTCACAGACTTCCTTCCAAATGACTGGAAGAAATATTCTCTAGAATCCCTTGGGTATTTTTCTCTAAACCACTTTGGACTTGTTCATATCCCACATTCAGAGCCTGAATTATTTTTTACTCCAAATATCTTTGATGCCTGACATTCAGGCCTCGATGACTGTATTAAAAAGAAATCAGTGGTGTCTACACACTGTGCTTCTCTTCCCATTTCCCTCTTTCTGTTGGCAGATCATAAGCATGAGTGAACATCTGTCCCTTCTCTTTTATAGGCCATCATCCTGCTGCATGACAGGACTGCTACTACAGGATTTTTTTCTGTTTCTTTGACTTCTAATTCGAGTCACTAGAGTGTGATTGTCATCCTTTGTATTTTGGATGCTTTTGTCCATCTCCTTCACTGCCAGTTGCTCTCTTCTATTCTTCAGACCTCATGAAAGCACTGATGTTTCTCTTCATCGTTGTGTAAATACTAAGAGAGTTCACAGCCTCAGCATGGTTCAGTTCTTTCATGGATGATGGTGCTTTAAATCCTTGAATGTCTTCTCCTCAGAGGATTAGATCAGATCACTTCCCCTCTTCTAATCTCATTCCCTTTTCTAAAATACAAAGTGCTTCTAATGTATAGAAATGCTTTCCTCCTGACACAGTAAAGGGAGTAGGGATCCCTCAGCTTCCCCCAGCAGATGAGAGTAGACTGTACCCGTTCCTCTGCACTGAACCCAGCCTTTGTGGAATTCACGCAAGTTACATCTGGGAGGGTGGCTCTGGTACAATTTTCCCTGTTTTAGCTGTGTATAGGTCCCAAAGGCCTTTGCAATTTCAGATTGGCCCAGCATGTGTTTGTTTTTTTATTACTTGTAGCAATCAAGCTAACCCATTCTGAGGGTTCCTCCACCTTTCCAATTACACTTAATTATGCTGCATGCTGGAGCTGCTTTCCCACTTTGGCCATAACACTCCTGGACATGCATTGCTCTGCATGCACCACTAGCACTGCATTCAGTGATAGTTTGAGTTCTTCATTGTCTTTCCAAATGTCCCATGCTCTCCAACACATCAGTAATTTTCTTAATTTCCTCTGCCTTGAACTGGTCCTTCTGTGGATTCCACTGTGTATTGCCAAGATTATTGATTTTTGTGACTTTCAGTCCCACTGCTAAATATTTGAGTTTTTTTTAAATTTTAGTTTTTCCTTTTGTGCTAATCTGAATGAAGTCTAGACAGTTTCCCTTTAACCCTGTATTCCCAGGCTATGTGTAGCAAATACCTCCTGTGTCCTGCTGTTGCCATTCACATTCATACAGTGCTCAGGTCTAGAGCTTAGCTTGTCTCTTTTTTCATTCTCTTTCTGGGATATAATTTACTAATGCTTTTCTGGTAGTTTTGAGGGTTGGTAGCAGCTTTCCTGCACCCATTAAGATGCTTGTTTAGCTGTAGCTCCTCATTATCTCTTTTCTGACTCTGTTTCATGGCTTTGTAGCCACTCTGCTTTGGAAGGCAAGAGAGGTCATACATGGACTGGTTTTGATGGCTCCCTAGGCTGCCATCAGTGTTGCAGGCAGGTGATATTGCCCCTTAAATGAAAAGTCCATCAGCTTTCCACAGAAAGGATAACTACAGCCCACTTTTTCCGTAGTCAGAGACTTTGCTTCCCCTTCCTCAAACTGGCCTAAGTGAGTATTGACTCTTAGACTGGTCTCAAGAGCTTATTGACTTGTAGGTTTCCTTTGAGGAGATGTTTCTTTATTACTAACCTTTTATTCACTTAGCAGCAGAGCCTGCTGCTGGCTAGCAATTCCTGGTGGTTTTTATTCTACCAGGCCTTGTATTTCTATAAGGAAAACTGCCTCTTTGTGCTGTTGGCACTGCCATCGCTGTCCCAGACAAAAGGACCTGCCACCAACCAAGCAAATGAACCCCAGGAACAGGGCAAACATGGGCATTTTCAGTTCCCATGCCTCATGCAGATACAGTTTTGAGTGTTATTCAGACCTCATAAAATCCCTCTGTGTTTAGATGGCTTGGGTGGACATGAGGTTCTGTAGCTAAGTATGCCCAAGTAGCCTCAATGCTTAAAAGACTGAGTTTTTTTCTTGTGCTGTTTTACTCAGGGTTTCCTGGATAGCAAAAGACTGAGAGGGAGAATGTTTGCTCATCTACTCTAACTGTAAATATATTTCCCCAGCATAGATGCTTTTTACCTTGACCTTATGACTCCTTACAACTGCTCTTAGCTATTCTTGCATTTCAGATCCTCTGAAATGTGATTCCTTGGGTAAACAGATTATTTTTTTTTCAAAACAGTTGTTACAGTGAGTGGTTACAGCAAAGACAGGATTTTTATGTTTAAATCTCTGACTTTCTAGCCACTGCAACCTTGATCAGTAACAAATACAAAATCACTTTTCTTCATAAATTGACACATAATTAAATGATAAATTAATTTAGTTGCACCAATTAAAATGGTGGCCTGAAATTTAATAAGGGTTCAATGGCAAGGCACTGTGACTGCTTTATGTCACTTTCTTACAGCTGGAATAAGTAACTAGTTGGGCATGTGTTTTCCATTAGTGACTACAATAAAGGCTTTATAGTGGCACAACATAAAGGGACCAGTAAAAGTGACTTGCAGCCAATTCTGTGATGGCGAATAGGGTTTAGCTTTACAAGGACTAGTGTTGTTGACTTAATAACTAGAAAGTTTCTGTACTAAAAGCAGGCTCCCCTGTGGTGTACAGGGAGGCAGAACTACTGACAACTGAGCATCAAAAGAATTGAGTGAAGAGATGTCCAAGCTCCCACAGGAATGGTACTGGGAATCTTCCTGTTCTCTAGCATGGCTGGGCAAGCACCCAAACCTTGACTGGAAAGAAATGATTGGCTTCTCCTTTTGGATGAAAGGTCACAAGGCTGTTTCAGTAGTTAGGAGATGAGTGGCTCTTAAAGTGACTGATTTGTTCTCGCTCTTGGCTCTCCTTCCCCAACATCCAAGATCCCAGTGATGAGATCCCATATTTACTTAAGAGCAGAAATGTGGAAAGCTGTGTTAGATTTGGATTCCCTAATGGCTAGGTTGTGGTGTGGATATTCCCCTGTTTACTCATCCAAGTCAGAGGGTATGATGTTTGGAACCTGATCTCTGGTATCTGAACACGCTCATAGGATGTGTCTTTCCCAAAGGGCTTGAGATTACTGGACAAGAGATTTTGGTGAGTTCAATGGTAGTGTAATAGAAATATCTGTGCCCTGGAAATTGTACAGTCAGCACGTGACAATTATGGTGAAGATCTAAATTTTAGATTAGGTCACTTGAAACTTCAGTGAGGTCATCCAGGTGCAACCATAGACTTAACTTGCCTCTCCCCTGTGTGAGTGTTTCCCAGGAAAATATGTGACTGCTGGCATTTCAGACCCCTGAAGTCTCTCTGTCTTGGTGTGCCAGCAGTGTTGTTGGTTGCCTACCACTCAGATGTGCAGGCTCCAATTGCCTGTTGAGTGGAGTGAGAACTGTTTCAGCCTCCTGCAATCAGACTTTTTTATGAGGTTAGAGCAAGTATGTCTGATTAAGAAGTGCTGGCACTAGCTAGCACAACTGAACTCTTGTCTGAAATCAGCTAGGAGCTGCTGTGAGGAACCACAGGAAACCTCCTGAGTGGTTTCTCTCAAATGTCTTCTGTTTTCTTGGTCTCACTCTCTCCCTTAACACAATTATCTGATACTTTTTCCTGAACCATAACTGGTTGCCTTCTATTATTGGCAAATGTCATTCCTACTGATAGGGACAATTGTTACTTTATTTAATCACCGCAGTGGTACCTGAAAGATTTACATGAATTTGCTGGCAGCTATTCATTACACCCTCACCTACTTTAGCAGTTACAAGTCATTTGCATGAAAAGCAATTCTTCTTATTTTAATGCTATTTTCTCAATTGCTTGCGGGAAGTATGGGTCAGTGGTTTTCCAAAGTGTGAGAAATACTCATAACTGGAGATATGTCTTGCTTCTTATACCATAACCTGCAGGATGCCACTAGAAGTAAATAAATTAGTACATGGTACAAGCTGTTTCTCTAAAATAGTTTTGGTTTTGGTTTAGTGCTGATCCTAACATAGTTTTCTTTGTCTTCAGCAGATGGTCAGTGCTTATTAGCAACCATTCCAGCTGTAGATGTTCAGTTTAGCATTTCAAATGTCTGAACTCACTCTCAGTATGACATCATCAAGATTTTTAGAAATTTCCTTCCTGGGGTGTAGGTGGAAAAAACCTCCCATATGGAGATGTCTTTGTTTTTTGCTTCTGTCTTGGAATATAAATATATATATAGAGAGAGAGAGAGAGAGAGGAGAAACCTGCAACTGAATCCAGGAATCCAGTTAGGACTAGATAATATTTTTCCCTGATTAATTCTGTCAGTTGGAGCATCATTACATCTGCATAGCTGGCGCTGGTGCCTTGCAGTGAGTGTGAGTGTGTTGAAGCTGCACATCTTCAGTGGTGACATTTAAGTGCTAGGCAGCTCTGAATCCCCAGCTGAAGTGTCTGATTGGACTTTTCTGATGTTGAAGCAAACTTCTATGTCAGACACTTGTGAACACAACAGTGAAAAGCATAAAGACGTTTCTGATTGCAGGATAGGAACATTGAGGGCTTTCAAAATTATCTTCACTGTAGCTGGAAAGCAATAAAGAAATAATTTAGGTGGTCATGTCCATTTTAAGTATAGACATTTCTTTATCTTCAAGAACCAAGGCAGTGCCAATTTATATGCAAACATATTCTGCAATTAATTTGAATGTAAATATGCTACGGGGTTTTTGAAAAATAGTGATCCCGGCCTGTACATATTCTCCTTTTCATGGGACAACTGTAATAATTCCTTTTTTAACATAAAATCCTGTATCACTCTCTTTGCCCAAAGCTTTAAAAAAAAAAAAGGTGAAAGCGTAATGAACAGGGCAACCTTGTCCTGAATCCTAATGGCTTTCTGATGAGGTAAACAATGACTCTTAATTAGAAGCTAAAAATTTTAATTAAGATGATTCTTCAGTAATTATCTCAGTTGTCTGCTTCACTGGATTTTAATGAAAAAGATTGATTAGTTATAAAACCAGTAGCATAATTAAACATTCAGGGTCTACATTGGTTATTGAGGTGAAAGTAATGTGATTAACTTCAAAGTGCATTTTTCAACAAATGGTCTGAGACAGTGAAGCCCATTTCAGGTGTCATGCTGCCCTATTCCAGCTCCCTCCCTCTTACCCATGTTTCACAAAGTGAATATGCAGAACATCATTTTTGGGTAATAGTTATGTTGTGTGACAGATTATAATGGCATGCTTTCAGCTAAAACTGTCATAGTGGTTATGAATTCCACACAACAAGGGGTTTTAGTAAATGGACTGGAACTTGTCACACAAGACTTCAGACCCAAGACTAGATTTGTTTTTTGTTCTTATGAGAGGTGTGAAATAATTAGTTCAGCAGTTTTGTTTTTACATGTGCTCAGAGCATCCCGTAGGACCTGACTGGAGAGAAATGCCTTTCTGGGGTTGATGTGACTACAAGGACAGTGCCAATCACCAATCTCATTTCTGCTTCCCTTACTCTCACTCAACAGCCCCTCACTTTATGAACAGTGCCTTTGAAAACATGAGTAAAAACTTATCAAAGTGCAAAATTTGTTCTGAAGGCTAAATGGCTGCTGTGCTTTTGATTGTGATTTTATAGCCTTACTACACCAGGAGAAACTGTGTTTAGAATCCTGTTAGCTAATCATGGTTCAGCCTTGTAGCTCAGTGTTACTGTGAGGCAAACTGGTGATTTCTTCTTTTTTTTTGGAAGCTGTTGCCATTACAGCTGGAAAGAAAGATGTTTGTGCTGAGGAATTGACCTTTAGAAAATTTTGAAATCAGACTTGCAGACTTTCAGATGTAGTGATCTCAGTGAGAGAACAGCAGCTATAGACATATATGGAAGGATGCTGGTTGCCTATTTTCCTTTTTACTTCACAAGAGAGAATTCTAAAGTCCTATCTGCTGTTCAGGGAGTCCCCTAAAGCCTTTTTCATGGATCAATCTATTTGGAAACATCCAACAGTGTTAAGCTTCTTGCCAGTCACCAGAAGGAGAAAATGTGGTAGAAGTGCCAAAAAAGTCTCTGTGTACAGCCGTTCCAATGAAAGACTGTCTTGCACTGGTTCATACTCAGGTTTATTTTCCCAGCGTGAAGGCAAAAGATGTTTTCCTATGACTGCACTGGTGCATCAGAGAGCAAGACTTTGAAACCACAGGATTAATTCTCCAGTTTTTTCACTACATCAGTCCACATCAATTACTGTTAGACTTAATTATTTTCTCAAGTTCCTCAGCTAACGAAGAAGACATAAAATTACATTTCACACTTTTCCCATTAATTGTTGGAATATTTTCCTCAGTGCTAAACAGTCATAGTTAATCATTAGCCACATTAGCAAAAGGGGTAACACTTCTCTTTCTGTTGGTTGCCCAGACCATCAGAGTTAATGTGAAAGCATCATGATGGAAGAGCTTGTGCTTTTTATGAGTTCTTGTGCTTAGTCTTCCATGCCATACAGGAATATACCCCAATTACATTGTTTGAACTAGATAGGCACAAGAGGAATTCTGCCTTGTCCTCTATTTTCCCCACCTTTGAGAATGTGTTTTTAAGAGACCTTTAGAAAAAATGATATTTTTTGTTCCTGTGGTATCCTGAGTGAAGAGAACTTGGAAAAATGCCTATCTATCTTATCCATATGGAGTCAAACCTGGTACAACAGAACCATGAGAAAACTTGCATATTGTTTGTGGAAAACACTACATACCAGGTGCAACAAACAGTGCCCTCAGCAAGAAAAAAATAATTCAGTGGAGATATTTCTTTTACAAACAGTCCTGCTTGTTGAAGGAAGATCCCTCAGTAGACCCTGGCACTACTCAGAACAGTTGGAGGTAGCAGATTGTGCCATGCGTTGTCGGTGGGTGACATTCCCTTTCCACTATGTTTGGAGCTGGCTGATGTAATTTCTTTCTCCTGTGTAATCCAACTGACACAATCCCCAGATATTTTGGTTCGCTGTCTCAAAGACACTGTTTTACTTCTTACTTGTGGTGACAATATAACAAATGAGTAGAAGTCCAGATTTTTTTCATGAGTGTTTTAACCACTACACCTTGGAGAGCTGAGCTAATCAAATAAAAGACTGGAAAGAAAATAATCCAGTGTTTGGTCATGTAGCTGCTCTAATTTTCTGTTGAAGAGTGTGTTGTGTGCTTAAAAGAGACCAGGGTATACAGTTTTGTGTATACCAGATTAATCAGGGCCTGAAGTCTGTTGCTGCCCAGCTTCCCGGAACACATTTGTCACAGCAGTCTTTTGAAATCAATTGAAATGTATCTTTTCCTCCTGCTAACTGACATGATAGATTGGTAATAATCAAACACCATTTGTGCAGTGTCAGTCTAGCTTTTCTGTCATGAGTGATTGAATATCCTTTAAATACCATTGTGGCATTACTCCTGAATTGAAACCTAATGAGAAAACTTTATAAATGGACTAAAGTCATGTTTCTAACTCCCAGTGGGGCATTCAGTGCAGACACACCTTGCTTTATCTCTGTGCTTAGCAGGGATTTTTTAACAGGCTGCTCCTGCAAACTGTCAAGCCAAATACAGAGTGTACATGCAGTACTTTAATTAATGTTTAATGATTCTTTTCTGATCAGGCTTAAAATCCTCTCTGTGCAAGTGATTATAGGTAATTCTGTAGCTGTAACAATATCATTTGATAATAGGGCTGATAAAGAATAGCAATTACTTAAATATCAGCAGCTTAATATCAGTAATGACTATCTTCTTCTTGTTCAGGCTTTGTGCAAATGTGTTAATACAGTGTAATCTTGATGCTAATTTTCATGACACTGCAATCGAGCATAAATATGAGTAGAGTGGAGATTTCCCAAGGGAGAGGGATTTTCAAAACTTGGTTTCTCGTAGTGCTTGACTCCAGTTGATGGTAAGAATGAGGTAGCACATGAATATTCATAATTTACATGGTCACCATAATTTTTAGTAAGTAACAATTTTTCTTGCTCAGTCTGGTTAAATCAGCATAAGGCTCTGTTGTATGCTTTGCTGTGGTTTCTGGCTCACAGGGAGAAATAGTTTATTTGTGGAACTCTCTGCTCTGAGGCTTGTCCAGGGCTACATCTGTGTATGCAATGGGGAGCAGCTTCAATAATTTTGATGGACAAATTACTGTAATGTTTTTCTCTGAAACGACATAAGTTAGAATCTACTTATAATTGATTTATACTTTGGGAAGAAATCTGCTCATTTATAAAATAACTACTATAATTTTGCAACACAGGTGGAGGAATCACCTTCTCTCTCTGGGAGATTTGAAGCCAATTCACATGCAGTTATGCTTTTTGTGGCAGGATCAATGCCTTGTGCTAATGCTACAAAATTTGACCTTGCAACGTAGATGAAACTGAAAGGTAACTACTTTTCCTCCACACTAACAAAAATATTAATCTTCAAAAAATGATAACTGACTTGAAGGATTGTGATATTCAGGAACATGGAAATGGCAAAATGCTGTTGTGCTGGTTTAGGCTGGGATAGAGTACTGTTATGGAGCTGTGTTCTGGTTTTGTGCTGAAAATGGTGTTGATAACAACAAGAATGTTTTCACTATTGCACAGAGTCATGGCCTTTTCTGCTTCTCACCCCACCAGAGAGAGGGCTGGGGGTACACAAGATGTTGGTCAAGTGACAGCTGACCCCAAGTGATCAGAGGAACATTCCATACCTTACAGCATTGTGTTCAGCAATAAAATTGCTAGGAGAAGTTTGTCAGGGCTGTTGTTGTTCAGGGACTGTCTGGCAGTAAGCAACTGGGTTTTTTGCCCATCATATTTTTTTCCTTTTCTTTCTTTTCCTTGTTAAACTGTCTTTATCTCAGCCCATGAGTTTTGTACCTTTTGCTTTTTTTTGTTCTCTTTCCCGTCTCACTGTGGAGGAGTGAATGAGGCTTAGCTGTCTGCTGGGGTCAAATCACAATAGCTATAGAGAAAAAATATCACCAAATCCCTTTAGAATTTTTTTTCTTGCTTGCTCAAAATTATGACCTACCTGACTGGTCCTGGCTCTTTACTGGTGACCCTGAGGCTGAGTAAGAGCTTGCTTTACATGGCTTGGGTGTTTCTGAAAACTGAAGCCTGTCTGAGTCAGTAACCAGAAGACAAATCTCAATTACAAAGGTAATGAAATGTGAGAAGAGGAGGGGAAGTAGCCCCTTCTCTATTTGCAAAATAAAGCAGAGCTGGAGATGACACAGAGCACATATGCCTTGGATGAGAAGACTGTGCAGTGAAAGTGTGAGAGGGAGCAGAAGGGGGAATGATGTTTGAAGTTCTCTGTGCAAGGGAGCAGACCTCCACTGTGAGGCTTGGCATCCATCCCACATAGCTGGTAAATGCAGGAATCCTGCCTCTCTGCCAGGTATGGCTCATGCAGGGGTAACTGTGCTGCTTTTGGACGTAGGGTAGGCAATCTTCACACTGGTTCAGAGGTCCGTGGCAGTCTGAAAGAAGGTGGCATGGAGCTCAGCTCTGCTTCCACTGACATGAAGCAGAGCAGGTGAAATGATCTTCAGTCAGGCTTTTATCTGTGGAACATAATGCTCTCCTTTTAAAAGGAGAACAGTCAGATGTTTTTCCTCCTTTTACCCAGGTATATATTGACATATATGTAACCATAGCAACTATGCCTGGAAAAATTGAGATTTAAGAGTTTTTAAATTGCCTTCAGCATAAGTTTAACAATGAAACTTGAAAGCAGACAATATAGCTCATGGAGAAGTAGATTAAAAAAATGAAAGGAAATTTTATCGCTAAACTTACTCAAGCCAAAAAAAGTTCTAATAAATGAAAGAATAGCTTACCTCCCTTAAACAGGCATTTTTACATCTCATTAACATTTCATCTTTACCTCCAGGCAAACTATCATATTTTTGTGATAAAATTGATATCTTCTGTCATTTACTCAGAATAACTATTTTAAAATATGGGTTCTTAATATATGCTGAGTTCACACGAGCTCAGCTGAGCTTTGTTCAACTGAGTGTTGACTGCATGGCTTATGGACTTAAACAAAGACTCCTTCAATTTTATTGTTTACCCTGCTTTGAACCCCACTGCCTATGCCTGAGCAAGTGTCTGAGTCAACATTTACAAAACAACATACAAACGTGATCCTCTGGTTTTTGTACCTGACCTAGAGCCTGGGAGAGATGTACAAAGCGATGAGCACCCACGGGAGCAGTAGATGTGGGCAGGCTTCTGCTCCATATGAGGAAATGGCAGATGAGTGCTGTTAAGATTAAGAAGCCCCAATCACTTGCAGTTTTTTGCTTTTGGAAATATAAAGTCAAGGTCCCTTAAATCACTTGGGTGATTTTGGGAATTCAGGCTTTACGAAATGAAGCAGTTTATTGCACACTATAATGCTTCCTGGAAATGGAGTGATAGGAAACAAAAGTGCTATGTCTTTCTTTATCAAAAGCTTGAAAAGATCCTCAAGATAATGAGTGTAGGAATTAAACTAGGTAAAGGTTGAATGTATGCAATGCATTGCCACTCCTTTTTTAGAAGACTTCTTTTTTTTTTTTTTTCCCAGGGCAATAAATGAACCTTCATCTATCTCCACAGAGGATTTTTGCATGCAGAAAAAGAACAATGTAGCTGCTTAGGACTTCCATCTGTCAGAAACCAGGCTTTAAAAAAAAAATTAGTGAGTGCAGAGGAATGCCACACATACATGCATACTGGAAAATGAAAGACCTTCTTACAGCTTTGTTAGTTTCAAGTGCAAGCTCATTACTTTAACCAGAGCACCACCCAGATGCTTAGAAATACAGATGTGGGGGTCGAATGATGAGAGGTGGAAGAGCACAGGTCAATGTTATGGTTATCAGGCAATAAGAGAGACCTCCTTGTCTTGATACCTACTGTATCATTTGGGGACCTTGGGATGCTGGATGCTGAAATCAGACTGAAATCTGCTCATCTCTGCTGCATGGCTGAGGGGCTGGAGTACCCTGGGAGATGAAAAGAGTTATGATGATAGTTACGGTTTAAGAGTAGAAAACAGGCAGCATTTGTAGGAGGAGATAATAATTTCTAACTGATGTTAGTAAAAAGTAAGCAGAGAAAAGTAACTCCTCTATTCAAATGTAAATCAGTGTTTTAGAAAATAGTAGGCTCAGAAGTGAATCACTGGCTATCTAGAGTAGAGAGAGTCTTAAAGGGAGCTCACAGTTCTCAGCTAATCTAATCACCCATCCTTGGTGTCGAGGCTTGCCAGAAAAGTGGATTTGTTAGTAAAGTAGTTCAGGGTTTGCCCTCTCTAGATGAGGAATTTATGTGTCAGTTTTGAGAAAGACATGCTAATTTAAACTTAATCAGCCATAATTTTGACAGTTGTTTAAAGTTTTTTTGAAATATAGTAATAAATAAAAAACTTGTAATCAGATATTAAATATATTAATTTTAGTATTTCATAGTTATAGTTGTAAAGTAAAATTAGATTTGTGAACAGAATATCCTAAATTTCTTTGTGATGTGATACAAGTATTTTTAAATGGTATTTTTAATTCTTAGATGGCTAAAGCTAAAGGCTGTTTCTTACACTGCACTGAGAACTGGAGTGTAGAGTATTGCATCTGGGTCCGGAGCCATCAACACAGGAAAGATATGATCTGATGGAGATCCAGAGGATGGACATGAAGATGATCAGAGGTCTGGAGCACCTCTCCTGTGAAGACAGGCTGAGATAGTTGGGGTTGTTCAGTCTGGAGAAGAGATGGCACAAGGGGAGAACTTAGAGGAGCCTTCCATACATAAAGAGGGGTCTGCAGAAAGAAAGAGACAAAGAAAAAAAGATGGGGAAAAAGTTTTTAGTAGGGCTTTTTGTCATAGGACAAATGATTTCATGCTAAAAGAGAATAGATTCAGAGTAGACAGGCGAAAGGAAATTTTTACAGTGAGAATGGTGGAACTCTGGACCAGGTTGCCCAGAGAAGGTGCAGATGCCCAATCCCTGGGAAAATCTAAGGTCAGGTTGGATGGGCCTTTGAGAAACCTGATGTAGTTGAAAATGTCCCTGCTCATTGCAGAGGGTTGGACTTGATAACCTTCAAAGGTCCCTGCCAACCCAAACCATTCTATGATTCTATTCTCCACAGATCCAGAACAGAAATCATGACCAGTAGTTAGATTTCAAGTACAAGAATAATTTTAATTATAGAAAAGCACTCAAACATGAAACATTAATTTCCTTACTTTGCCTGTTGTATCGGTCTTGTCCAAGGGCACAGGGGAACCATGGGGTTAGAATGCACCATTTAGTTTGGTACTGAGGTAATTCTCAAGGAAGTGAAAGATGGCACAGATGGAATAGTGGAGTGCTGTGTTGCTGTAGCTGAGTGGCAGCTGTTCAAATTTTGGAGCATAAAATCTTATAGATCTGGAAAGCAACCAATATGCTCCCAAAGGAAATGGGAAACCTCTCGAGTTACATGATATATTTCAGGATGGAGGGGAAGATGGTAAATCTTTGATGTATTGTACCTCATCTGTGATACTCGAGCACTTTGTTTTGATAGCTTTAAAAATGGATCTTGGAATGGAATTCTGAACATCTGCCTTTGATTATTGCATTTTAACATTTATTCCTTCACTCTGTGGGCAGATTGGCTAAAATTTTGTCATATTTTGGCCTCCTTTCACTTTTTCCTTGTCACTCAGGATGACACCAGGCAGCACTGGACCCACAGTACTCGCGTCCCACTTCTGTGCTGAACACAGCCCCTCGGGAGCTCCTTGCTCCTGTCTGCCCTTATGAGGCTTCTGCTGCTGCTTGCCCTGGGCAGCAGGGGACAGCACAAATAGGAGCTTCAGCAGGAGCTGAGCGCACATAGTGTGAGTTGCATGTCAAAAGCAGGCCATGTGCTGTTTGCTTAACATATCCAATTATTCGTTGGGTACTTATGGAAAAATTGTTCTGTTGTATAGGAGGACATCCATGTTACTGAATAGGACTTTTAACTCATTTAATGAAGGGCCATATGGATATCTAAACTGTCTAAGAAATGTTTAGTACTTGATGAAATATGCCAATAATAAATAGATTAGTTGATTTTTGGAGATAACTGAGTTATAAATATTGAAGGAACGAATGAAGAAAAACATGATGACATGATTTCATGAGGTTAAATCCTTTTCCCATTAGTGATTAATATTTTTGATGTGATTCATTGTCTCTTTCTTCACAGAGCATCTGTGCTATATATTTTGAATAATATACCTTGAGAGTGAAAAATAATACCAGATAGGAAATCAATAGGAACACTTATTGTTTCTGTTCATGACAGCTATTGTTTAGGGGACATTAAAATGACTGTAGTGTTTATACAACAGCACTTGCTCTCAGACCATTTCAGTAGTGTCATATTTTCATGAGTGATGCTTACTAATATTTTCTTACTTTGTTCCTCAAGAGGATGAATGAGAAAGAGCAAGCATTGATTTCTAATTTGTGTAACTGAGTGAATAAGCTGAAGTGGGATGAATATTGTCAGAACTGATTCTTCCAAGGGCTAATTCCAAAAGCTTTGGTTCTTAAAAGGAAAAGATCCTTAAGTATCAATTCATCAAAGCCACAAAATGTTCCTGGCTCTCCTCTAAGATGATCCAGTTAGCTGAAGTCTCTAAAAGTGGATGTCTGTAGATGTCCATCAGTCTGTGCTAGCCAAGCAGCAATTCCCAAGGAATATTCTTGCTTCTGAAATGTCCAGTTAATGGTGACATTGTGAATGCAAACATGGGAAACATCATGCCAGTGACTCATGATGTCTTTGCTAGCTGAATGATGAAAAGTGCCACCCTGATGACCTGGCCAAAACACTAAGAATGTTTGTGTTTCTTGTGCTGATCAAGTGCACATGCCAGAATGAACTTTTAGCTCTGCTATTGCCCAAATCCCTGGTGATGCTGAGTGGTGGAGGCATGTACCATACCAGACCTTGATTTGGATGGTCCCCAAGTCACTTTTATTTTAAAAAAGCCATCAGAGAGAGGATTTCACGCCAAGTAGTCTGTCACTGGCAGCACATTTACATGTGGAACCAATGACTGAGCCATAAAAAGTACTGTGAAGAATAGCTACCACTGTGTGATTTAAAACTCCCTAAGCAGAACAGAGGGAGATCAATGAAGCCAAGAAAAGTGTCTCTGGAAAGATAACAGCAAGAATGTTGCAACTGAGGTAGAAAAAGCAAGGTCTGAGGTAGGTTCAGGTGTTACCAGACTCAGAGATCTAGATACTGTAAAAGGTGACAGCAACAAAGACCCTGTGATCCTTTTGAATGTAAACAAACTGAATCTGATGGATTTCTTACACGTAGGGCCTCTAGGTTCCAAGGACTTCCCAGATAGCTGGTCAAAAGACTCATGAGCTCTTCTAAATGCAGAATACAAAGTTTCTTATCATTGCACAATTACACACTATTTAAATAAATTGCCTTTGTCAGAAGGCAGACTCTTTCAGGAATGACTTCACTGGCCTGATTTCTTGCTTTTCCAACCGTGCTGGTGGAGCTGCAATTCCTTTTGAATAATGTTTCTTGAAAGCTGGGTATTAGTGTAAAATTACATCAAGTCTTATAAATGGACTGCAAAATTTTAGTATGTTTAGAATTACATTTATCTTTGTGTTATTTACGCCTATAATTAATATCCATGGAGAAATCTTGCATATTGAGAATTGCATAAGACACCTGTTGTGGGGATTTGTAGACTGAATGTGTTTGATTAGAGAGTTGTGAAGTGTCTCAATATTTATGAGATAAATGACTACATACAAAATATTGAGTCTGAAATCCAAATGACCATGAATTTTTACAGTGAGCAGATTTTCAAAAATCCCTGCATGATTTGCCTGGCTAAAGTTACCTCATTACATCAGGTGTAAGTGTGTGAATAATCAGGACTTTCACTGCTTACTCATTTAGGCTCAAATCATGACACTAAGACAGAGGTCTGTGTTGTAGCCTTGTTTTCAGATCATGTTTTCCTTCACTTCCCTGGATATTTAAGAATCACCTACAGTTCTGTGTTGCTGATGTGTAGCTAGAAGTTAGAACACTTGAAGAATTAATTGATTGCTTCCAGAATAATCATTCCTTGTACTTACACAGCTGCACAAAATTTACACACTGTAGCTTCAGAGGAATTATGGTGTCCTGGAGTTTTGTAAAATAGCTAAATATAGTGCATGAGCACACCAACATACTCATTAGAATGGAAAAAGTCAGCTTAAAAGTCCAAAGTTTATTCTGTAGAAATCTCAAATGTGAGCAAATGAGTGCAATTGCAATGTTCTTGGAGATACTTTTGATATTGCTGTGGGATGAAAGGCAAACACTATGTCAGTAAAACTCCTGTGGTCCTTTCTAGGAAAAACATCCATCAAGATTTCTCTTCTCTCTGTCACATAAATTTTTTACTTTTAAGAATATGTTAGATGTCTGAATTTCCAGAGGATTTGGCAATGATTAGTTTGGTTGGCCTTCACTTTTTGTACTTTAAAAAAAAAACAACCAATTAATTCTTATGGCATGTGGCACTTTTTCTGGGATGATTTCAAAGTCCAAAACTCTTTGTTTAACATGTTCCATTTCACAGCTGACATACAACACCTTCTCTTTATTCTGTTCCCTCAGTGACCAGAACCACACAGCAGCCATAATATAATTTCTGAAATACTGGCAAACTTTATCTTGGGATAGAGAATTTCTGAATGGGAAAATATAAACTTCATGATACACTCTGGGTATGAAATTGTTCTAAAAGATGCACCTTTTTTCTTTTGCTTCCCAGCTGTTAGTGCTTGGAGGAGTGGAAGAGACAGAAACCTGATTGTGTAAATGCAATACCACAGGCTTGAATTCATATTAATGGTCATAGTGAAATTAAGAGGTTTTGCAAGATCATTAAAATCCTACTCAGCTCCTTGCGATAAAGAACTCAGAATAATACTACTAAACTGATAAATCATGCATAAGTGGCTTGAAGGTTGTTGCTCATGTCAGCCTCCTTCTCTTCCTGCCATTTGGAGGCAAAATCCCATTCTCCTTTAACTGCAAGTGAAGAGCTGCACTTTATTTAATCTCCAGCCCTTGCTTTTGTTATAAACTCTGCATGATAAAGGTTTGCTTATGATGTAAACCATAGGCAGTTTTCCATTGTTTCAGCCTAAGTGAAGCAAAAGTCAGGTTTGTCTTGCTTGTCTTGTGCAGCTGGGATGCTCCAAAATTCAAAGTTAATCTGTTTACCTGAATTTCAACCTATAAAATGGCTCTAATGTTTTGAAAGTGCGAATGTGTGAAAGCTTACAGTTTTTGGATAGGTAATTTTAATGGTGGTTAAAAGACTGGAAATTAGAGGTACGACTATTGCTAAAGCCCAATCTCTGTATCAGTAAAATGCAGAAGAATGACAAAAATAGATTTTGTTGTTTATGATAGTATAATCAATTCAACATGATTGTGTATGTTTCATGGTGTTTTTTCCCCCAATCCTAATACGATGCTCTAAAAGACAACTTTCTTAGATGAAGATATGGTACAGTCAACGCAAATGCAGTCTCATAGTTGGGCACTGAGAAAAGTCAGGGCTGAAAGAGTTGCTGAGAACAAAAAGAATTGTTTTTGTCTCTCAAGCTCTACTACTGAGACAGACAAATAAAGGGGGAGATTTTTTTTTAAATTCCACTGACTCTGCTTGTGCCCTGAGATGATCCTGCTTGAGCAGGGAGGTTGGATCAGATGACCCACTGTGGTCCCTTCCAGCCTGACCCATTCTGCAGTTCTGCTACTCTGATCTACCCAAGCAGGAGTATACATCTCCCTCCAACTTATTTCTCAGTTTGCTTATAACAGTGTGAATGGTGACAGAGTTGTTAATTAGAGACCAGCAGAATTACCAGATGTGCTTGAGGGATGCCAGCAACACTGCTCCCTTCTCTGCAGGGTGCAAAGGATTTACCCTGCAAGGGGCTGTGGCTGGGTAGACTTGTGAAACCATCTGTATTGGCCCCAGGGCCTGTGCTCTGATGGTCCCAGGTGATAAATGGAAAACCACACCTGTGATGGCCCCTTTTTTCTGGTACTTCTGAATAGAGGTAATGTAACCCATCTAATCAGGGGTTCTCAGACTGAAGCTGCACAGCCTGATACTCCCTCTCATGTACTATCCAACTGCCATGGAATAAAAATGGTGTATGCAATCTCATTAACCTAATGAAAATTTACAGAGCACAGCCTAGGCCAAGAGGCATAACCTAGGTCAAGAGATACAACTCTAATCTGAGAGGAGTCAGTGGATTTACAAAATACCTTCCTCCTCTCAGTGACCAAAGTCCAGCTCTTCAAACACGTTGTTACTCTCCGTATTAATGCAACACCTTTTCCTGCCAAGAAAAAGACACAGCACTGTGATGTGGGGGTGGAAAATTAGGTACTACAAATATGGCAAGGTGTTTGGAGGAGATCAGAAAGACTCATTTTTATTAAAATTGGTGTTTGTTTGCATGAAAAAGTGAAGCCACTATGAATGAACATTTTCCAAGATACCAGTCTGCTAATAAACTGTGAAAAGATACTGAAATTCATCTATTCATCTTTTATTAATAGCTTCATAACCAGGCATAGCGGTTGTGGTGGCTCCCTTCCTTTGTGAAGAATATTAACTCTTGGCAGTTTTGACACTTTTCATCTTTGTTCTTTGTAGACCATTTAAAAACAAAGACTTTAAAATGTGATCAATTGTAGTGGCTTACACGGACAGGTACTAAAAGGCACAGAGAGAATAAGATTTTATACCCTGATACATATACATCATGTAGTTTCCTGAAGACTTGGAACACCTAGGAAATAGAGATCATTAGATAGGAATGTCTTTTTGTCACTATCAATAGTCTATCTTCTTTTTATTCATAATTAACTGGTATTTCCCTCTTTTTGGTATTTCCCTCTTCTGCTTGCCTGTCAAGACAAATTGGATCAAATATCTGTTTTTTCTGTTATTTGAATTATTTCATTATTCACCAAAGAAGTGTTTGGCAGAGTGGGTAAGCAGAAGAATAATGAAATGAGTTGAGAAAGTTTAATAAACATAAATAAAACTTGAAAACAACAGCTTAAGGTTTTTGAGCCTTCGATGACCCTTTGATTACTTCCATTTTTCACTCCGGTGTGTAAGTATGCACTGCAGCAAATAGAGTAGGAGAGGGAGTGAGCAGAATAAAATTTGCCATAAATAAAAAGGGAAAACCAGAAAGAGGTAGAATTGGACTCGATCACTTGAGTGAAGAAACACCTTTTGTCGTAACTCATATTTGGCAAACGCATCTGTTGAAAAAACAGGCTGAACTATATCCTCCTACATTTGAAAGCTTGCTGGTTTTTAAAGCTGAATAAAATGGTCCAGATTAGTTCCACGGGGTTCTTCTTCCCATGGGAGACTTGACTTGTTGCTCCACATGGAAGCTGTGTCTGTGGAGGGGTCTCTGGCTCCTGGACCCCACAGACATGCACTGGTTATATTTTGATAAGGTCTGGTTTAGAATGAAGAAGTTACCTGTAAGTTGAAGATCCACTTCATTAGGGAATACACTCTGAGGCCACACAAACCAAAATAATGGTAAGAATGAGGAAGAAAGAGAAAATTAGTACTGTTACCAGGAAATCCTAGCCAGAGGGATCAGCTGTTGAGTGCTACTGTATTCAGAAGCATCCTTTTCCTCAGCATAATGCTTCTGGGAAACCTGTACTACAGCGTCTCCTACTCTTACTGGAAACACCTGTTTTGGGTGTATCAGCTTAAAGGTAGAAATATGAGTGTCTCTCAATGGTGGCTGGGATTCTGTTTCATAATTTCATATGTTCTCTTGAAAAAGCAAAATCCCTCCTTTAAAATTCCTATTACTTTTATAATTCCTAGAATGATGGTTAAAACCCCAAATCTCATGACAGGAGGGCTGTTATACAGTCTTTTTGCTTGCCACGTCTGGTCTGCACTTCAACTATGTGCTAATGCTTCCACTTCCTGCCAGAAGAAAAGTAAAAAAGACATCATTAAAAAACCTGATGTCCCAGGTTTCCAGGTTGATGTATTCCTGTCCTTTCTCTCCAAAGTTGTTGCCCAAGGGCCAGTACCTTTTTTTTTCCCCACACTACTTTCTTTTTGATTCTATTTGCATTACTGAAACTTTGCACACTTCTTTTCTATTTGTTTTTTCTTTTTTCTTCTTTCAGAAAACTCGCCTATCTTTTGCTTGTGCAGTTTTTCCCCAAAAAACCAATCCTTACTTTTGTGGGAATACAGGTGAAATTAAGGTTCTGACTGGAGCTTTCAAATCACTGCAATTTTAAAATTGTCAGACCTAGGGTGACCTTCAAACAGAAGGTGCAAAAGTTTCAGTTTTCTAGCATGTTTTTTAAAAGAATTTGAGCCAAGAGCATCCACAGGCAAACTAATTTTTCTCCTTCCATCTTCCGGGGAAAGCTGATTTGATATTTTGTGAGAGCAACATATATTGACAGAGACCACAATCTTCTTTATTAATGACTGCAAGGTTGTGGTGTGAAAATTTGTCTCAGTCTTCAATGCACTGCAAATGTATTCCTGCATGGCAAGCCTGAAATTGCAGTAATACTGTTTTCTATTATGTTGTAAATTGACCTTCTACAAAAAAAAGGCAGCACAAGAGGACAGCCTGGATAATACTACAGTTGCTTCTTGGATTTTTCAGAGACTTGGTACTTCCCACCTTTGACCTTGTGAAGTTTGCAGATAATAAAGAAATAATAAATACTTTGTACAGCTTAAGTTCAGGGTAGGTTAGATCAAAACTAAAAGGGGATTGTGACAAACTGTAGCTGAATTTTAAATGAGTATAAGACTATTATGACTACTGATGTCTTGAATCCTAAGTTCTATATTAAGGTCAAGATAATGGCTTAGTGTTTTATGAGCCTTTGTAGTCTGAGCGGCACCATCTCTTTAATCTTAACTTTGCCTCGAGCCAAAATAAATCTCAATGTTGTAAACTCTATTGTAACATAACTGCCCTGTTCAGGAATGATCATTTTTTTAAAATGTCACTAATGTCTTACTGTGGCAAAACAAGAAAGGAAATCTTACTCCTCTTGAAACGGCAAATCTGGAAGTATTGTAGCTTTTCTGTGTGAACTGAATCTTTATTTTTGATCATTTTATCTCCAGCATTTTGAACTTGTTCAGTTATTTTCATCACTGCAAACTCATGTTGAAAACTGACTGCTATCTTCAGTGGCATTTTCTGAATGTGCACAGTTTATTTTTTTATGCATCTGCTGTACCCCAAGACATATTTGAATAAATCAAGAATGGAGCTTATAAGTGTCTGTCTAAATGTTTGAAAAAGAACTGCCTTGATCAGGTGGAGGGAGAAAGAGTACCATGTAGGGTAGGGGCTTTTTTCCATGAATGTCACAGCTCTATAATTTTGTTGCCTGAACCAAAAATATGTATGACTGTGCCTATGCACAACACCCAGTATAATGGATTTGTCAGAGGAGCCCTTCTATAGGTGATACTTCTGTGATTTTCCTTAACATTGTGTTGCTACAGTTTTTTTCCTCATATTTTGTTTTTTGTACTTTGTTGTCAGCTTTTTTTTTTTTTTTTGCGTTTTCGTGTATCTATTCAGCATCTGTTCCTTCTTTCCAGGATCTTAAAAATTGTTTAGATTGTTTAGAAATGCAGATAGACTCCTTGTCAGTGTACTGTGATAGAGTTTGTAATTTCATGCAGCGTTCTTTGATGAGACATAGGGTGCATCCTGGATTACTCTGCACATCAGATGATTTCCATGTTATCACCCATTTATAGAACAAGCTGATAATGAAGGGCATGGATGGATAGGTATCATAATTATTTGCCAAAGTGAAACAAAGAGTAAGCAATGTTTAATGGTCAATTTAGTTCTTTACACTGTCTTAGAAAAACATGGTGGGGAGAATGCATTTTTTGTGTCTCTTTTTTAGTAAGCAATAATTTTATATTCAGTCATGCTCATATTCTGGATGCTCATCTGGTTAATGATATCCCTGACCATGAATGACAAAGTGGACTGGATGATCTTTTGAGGTCCCTTTCAACTAAAACCCTTCTATGATTCTATTTAGTCTTAGCTCATCCAATCTGCCTCCACAGCAGTGAAGACAGATGCTGGCAGAAGATGATTTGTTGTAGCCCAAGTTGGTCTATGTGAGATAGAAGAAAATAATTGTTCTCTAGGAGCACTTGCCACTATCCATTGCACGGAGGGGATTTTGTTTGGTATTATAATAGGAAGCATAGCTGGCATCTTAGTTAGATACCCTGGACTGAAGGGAAATCACTTTCGTAAAGCATTTTTAATGGGAACATTCAAGTATGGAAATATTCACAGAGGGAAGAGATGGTGTGACTTTAGCACCAGATACTCTGAACCAATTAATCATTTTTTAACCGTGGAGGAAAATCTCCTCTCATATTAACCTTCTTTGGTACATGGCAAACAAAGTTTGCCATGTTTTTTACCCATTGACCACTGTAATTAAATTAAGATTCTTGTCAATTGCTGTTCAAAACCTGAATGACACAGCAATCTGCATCTATTTCTCTCTCTTTTTTTTTTGCTTGAAACTCCATTGCAAAATCCACTCCTTTGAAGCTTAAATCTGCTCTCTAAATGCAATAAAATGTTATTTAATGCTCTCTCTGATGTATATTTTTATCTTCAGAATCTCTGTAGGCTGACATTGGTCATCCATGCCAGACATTAGGTCAGCCGTTCCTCCTTCAACTCATTCACCCAGCACCAAAAAGGGTGTGAGGATAAATGACTTCTTTTCTGCTGCCATATTTACCATCAGTTAACAGCCTTGTGTCAGGGAAGAAGTGCCCATAGGTTTTGAGTCATGTGTGCTTGTGAAAATTATGCATTAAAAGTGAAAATATTTTCTAGTATGATGCATTCAAAAAAGTTCTTTCCTCCATGGAAATGTTGCTGGACAAATTTTAAAATGTCTTGTGTTTACAAATCCAGTTCATTCTGTTAAAGCAATAATATTATTCAAGGCTGTTTGGTCTGTGCATATTAAAGAGTTAGGGGTTTTTTATTGTTACAGTAGGATCTTGAGGAAAAAGTTTAACAAAACCCAATAAAAATGATTGGTGTAAATTATTGTGCAATCTCTGCACCAAGGCAAGATTTGTGCAAGGCACTGCACCACATGAATTTTGTTTAATTGTGGGTTTTTTTTGTTTTTTTTTTTGTTTTTTTTTTTTT